>NW_019104596.1:497089-507634 GCF_001995035.1 Momordica charantia
AATGTGAACGCAAGGACATTCTGTTTTTTGCCTTTTTCTTTCCTTTTCTTTTCTTTTTTTTAGTTCTGACTTTGAAGGCATCTCTTAAAAATAAAATAAATAATAATAATTATAAATCGTTAGGACAAAAACATTTGCTAAAATTAGTAAAATATCATCTCCATTTCGTTTCCTCGAATATAGCACTTAAAAAAATGGAGGTGATATATATTTGAAATATAAATCTATATCTATATCTATACTATATTAAAAAGAGAGCATTTTGAAAAAACATTTTTAAACTATTCTATCCACTTATCGATTTTTAATTTACCAAGAATGTCATCTCTTATTTTTAATGACTTTAACTAATAAAAACAAAAAAGTTATGAATATGAAAAGTTACGTATATTTACTTCTAACAATTTATGAATTTACTTTAATTGAAATTAATGGAATTCAAAAGGTATTAGAATCTCAAAAGTTTTTCAACTTATATTCATCTTCTACGTATGTGTGTATATATATGTATATATGAGTTCCTCCCTTCTTCCTCCCACCATAATTTAGCTCTCTTCCTTAGTTTGCTTCTTTTCATTTATTGATCAATTCTTTTAAAATTTATACATATATATTTAGTAGTGTCATAGTGCACGATGGCATAGCACGTTAACGTCCTATTTATAAGAGTTGCAGAATAATGTTGTTTATAAATAAAAGTCATTGAATCTTACAATTTGATCTCAAACATCAATCAAAGGTGGACAATTTCTGAAAAATTCAGGTATTAAATCATTCCTATAAATATTATAAATTATTTTACAATTAATATTATTATGATTTTTTATTCTATATAATATGGTTTATTCAATCAACTTTCCCTCCTATTTGTAGGAAGGGAGGAAAAAAAGGGAGGAAGAAAAAGAAGTTATCTCCTAGTAACATTAAACAATGATGCTATTATTTTTGTTTGTTGAGTTTGATTTGAGGGAAATAGCATATTTGTAGTAATTGTTAAATTAAAAGTAGCTAAAAAATGATATTCTATTATGGATAGGAATATTTTGTGCATTGATTTATAAATGTGTTAAATTAAAACTCTAAAGCATTTTTCTATTTACAATGGTAAATTTATTATAACTCATTAAAATTAATATAACAAATTAAAAGTGGATTAAAAATAAATATTATAATATAATATTTTTATTACAGTAATTATTATATTTATTTATTAAATACCCAAATATGATAAGTAAAATTAACTTATAGATATAAATTTATGAGTATTTATTGTTTTAAAGAAAAATGGATAAGTTCTTAATGCTAAAAATTAAAAATGAGCATCTTGGAAAAATATTTTTAGATTATTCTATCCACTTATCGATTTTTAATTTATTAAGAATGTCATCTCTTATTTTTAATAACTTTAATTAATAAAAACATAAAAGTTATGAATATGAAAAAGCTTGAATATGAAAAGTTACGTATATTTACTCTTAACAATTTATGATTTTACTTTAATTGAAATTAATGGAGTTCAAAAGATATTGGAATCTCAAAAGTTTTTCAACTTATATCCATCGTGTGTGTGTGTATATATATATATGAGTTCCTTCATTCTTCTTCCCACCATAATTTAGCTTTCTTCCTTAGTTTATGCTTCTTTTCATTTCTTGATCAATTCTTTTAAATTTTATATATATAGATTTAGTAGCATTATAGTGTACAATGGCGTAGCACGTTGAGCGCTGTATTTATAAGAGTTGCATAATAATGTTTTTTTATAAGTAGAAGTCATTAAATCTTACAATTTCATCTCAATTATCAATTAAAGTGAACAATTTCTGAGAAATTAAGGTATTAAATCATTCCTATAAATGTTATAAATTATTTTACAATTAGTATTGTTGTGATTTTTTATTCTATGTAATATGGATTAATCAACTTTCTCTCCTATTTGTAGATAAAAAAAAGAAAAAGTTATCTCCTACTAACATTAAGCAATAATGCTATTGTTTTTATTTGTTGAGTTTTCATTTAAAGGAAATAACATATTTTTAGTAATTGTTAAATTAAAAGAAGCTAATGTTTTTATTTGTTGAGTTTCATTTAAAGGAAATAGCATATTTTTAGTAATCGTTAAATTAAAAGTAGCTAAAAAATGATATTCTATTATGCATAGGAATATTATGTGCATTTATTTATAAATGTGTTAAATTAAAACTCTAAAGTGTATTTCTACTCACAATTGTAAATTTATTATAACTCATTAAAATTAATATAACAAATTAAAAGTGGATTAAAATAAATATTATAATATAATAATTTTTGTTACAATAATTATTATATTTATTTATTAAATACCCAAATATAATAAGTAAAATTAACTTAGATATAAATTTATGAGTATCTACTGTTTTAAAGAAAAATGTATAAGTTCTTAAAGAAAAATGTATAAGTTCTTAATGCTAAAAATTAATTAGTGGAAAGAATCAATGATATTTTTATTAAGTAAAAGGAAAATCGATTTTGAATAAATGAAAATTTAAGTGCACCTAATAAATGTATAGAATTTTACAAAAAAGTGGATATGAAAAATCATTTTACTTACTTGAAAAAATTTATAATTTTTTTCTAAAATATGAAGTAAATTTTTCTTCCAACACTGTTTCACCAACAAAAATTGAGTTATATAATTCTATTCATTTATAAACCTTTCTTTTAAGTTTTTTACTTTTGATACATTTTTTCAATAAATAATGATATTTTTATTAATGAAAAATTAAATAAAAAGAATATTACGTGCATTTGCACGTGGTGATACACTAGTAGTTATAAGTGGTCCTAAAATTTAGTTTACCTCTTCACCAGACAACCATTTGATTCTATAATAAATGGTGTCAAAAAATACATAATAATTAGTTCTTAAGTAGATGGCTATCATGAGGTTTGAACTCATTCCCTCTCAATTTATCATAGCTTATTTGGATCAATTAAYCAATTCTCTGTAGATTAAGTGAGATGGTTTGTTTGTTTTTTCTCCCTCTCTATTTCTTCATTTCTTGCTTCCTCCTTCCTTTTTTATCCCCTTCCAATGAAATTCGACAGCGTCAATGAGGATGACTCTTCACCGTCGCAACTCGTTGTCGCTTTGCCTCATCTCGAGTCTTAGTCATCGCGACTCGTATCCACTCCACTGCCCCTCGACGCATTCGCCATCGCAACCCATTGTCACTCTGCCTCCCCTCGACGCCTTCACTACCGCAACATGTCACATCTCCCCTTCCCCTCAATGCCTTCATCGCCACTCGTACAAGATCGTTGATCTACCATAAAGGGAGAAGCTCCCTCGTTCCAGATTTGAGGGATCCTTCGTTGTAGATATGAAACGAGGGGGCATTCATTTCAGATCGCGAACATCTTGGACGAGCTACAGTGATCAAGGCATCAAGGTGAGGTGAAGCGGTAACGTATTGCGACAGTGAAGTTGTTGATGTGAGGTGGAGATGCTGGAGGGGAGAAAAAAAGAGGAAGAAGATGGTCACCTCACATGGTTAATCACCGCAAAACAAACATATAAACTTAATATAACTAGTTAAGTCGAAAATTTTATTTAGCAGCCATATCATATTTCTATTAGTCAACCAACGATTAAATAAATTTAGACACTATATAGAACAATATATCAAACCCTAATGATTAAAAGTACATCTTTTAAAATTCTAGGGACCAAATAAACACCTGACTAAAATATCAGGCCAAAAATGTAATTTTACCTAAAATGTTACTTAAATGTATTTCAAAATGATTTTTGCTTTTAAAAAATAACATCTAACTTTAATCTGTAAGATGCCACTATCATCACTCTTAATTAGATTGTGGAATCAACCTTAACAGGGATGTTAAGGAAGTGAGTCAGCAATAATTTTAACTAATCAATAATTACAATTTTTCCACCGCTGTCTAAGAAAATGAAGGTTAAAATAAAAAACACACTTAATCACTACTTTACCTTCCGTAAATAACAATTTATTTATTGAATTTTAGTCACTAACAATCTAGCACCTAAACTTTAGTATGTAACAATTTAGTTCATATATAAAAAATTTTATTAAAATTAAGTGTCGATTTTTACTATATAATAATTTAGTATTTGTAATTTATGAACACATCCGATCCTTCACCAATTTATCGATCTACATATTGAAGAAACTTAACAAAAAAAAATTACAATAGGAACTAACTCGATAAAAACTTTATACTATAGGAATTAAATTGTTACACAATAAAATATATGGACTAAATTGTTACTAAGTTAAAAATATAGAGACTAAATTGTAACTTAAATGGAAGTACAAATACTAAATCGTTAYTGCAATGAAATTACATGACCAAAGTATTTTAAAATGAAAAATTAATCTCAATTTAACTCCAAAAGTTTGCATACAACAAAGGAAATGAAAAAAGAAAAAAAAAACACCATCTCTGAGTAATAGATAAAGTAACGATAGTCAATTCGAATATAATTCAACGAGTCATCTGAAAATAAGGAAGTTCGTGGAATCCTTATCTTTTGCAGTCAGCAGATAAAATATGTAATCGTGCTATGAACATTTATGTTTCTTTCTTACACTGAATAGGCCAGGCAAACATTTGTGGAGAAGAAAATAATTAGACTACATAATATCAATTATAGTAAGAAAAATTCACTCAAATATTCTATTTAATTTTCAAGGATGGGGACAAAATAAAAGTCACAACATTTTATTTTTCAAAGCAATTCTATTAGACACGACAACACGACAATGTTTTTGTCTTCTATGTAGCAATCAAGCAAGAGCTTCAATTTTATTTAATATATAAAATTAAAACATTCACAATGTGACCAAATAAAAACTTTAGCTATTAAAAAGTATTAGATTAGCTAAAGATAAGATGGTTTAAAGTATATTCCCTCACTTTGATAAGTATAATATACGACTCTTGTCAAGGTAGATTTTTGCCCCACTTTTTTTACTAAGAGAGATTTAAAAGGTAATTCACAATCCTCTACTGATTCAGTCTATTATACGAGACTATATTATAAGTTGATCAATTTAAAAATGATAATGTTCATGCCAATTTGATACCCATGTTGGAATTTGTGGAGAAGTTTGGGGAAATATTACAATACGGGTTATAGTCTCACTTAGGATGATTTTATTTTTTTTATTTTTGCAAGGTAAATATATTAAACAAGAAAATGGAGGATCTGATCAAGGCAGAACACCCTAAAGAAGAAGACAAAGAGTAGATCAAGAAAACAAATCCCAAGTCGAGATAATCATAAGATAAGAACTCAAACAACTTCTCTCACTCTATGTAGTACAATGATAATAGACCTAAGCTTTCAAAGCATATAAGAGGATAGAAGTCAACTGACGCACCCCACCTGCATGAAGCATTACGCTTCCTCCAGATGAAAGAAACAGTCGAAGTCCATGTCAAGCGCCATACATGACGACAAGCAGACTTACTAGCACTAATGTGATAGATACAAGTAAGCTCGGTAGACCAATATAAAACCCGGTCAGAAGAACCAGCCCAAACAATCATGTCATACCATACCTCCGAACTACATGAGCACTCAAAGAATAAATGATTCCTGGACTTCAAGCCAGCATAAAACACACAGGAAACGAGAACAGATTAATCCCAACGACATAAGCGATCCCTCGTAGCAAGCTGATCACGCACCACCAACCAAGCAATGAAATAATGCTTCGGAATGTTCCCACTGAACCAAAGCAAAGAAAACCAAGGAACAAGAGGTTGGGTCGGCTGCAACACCCCTTACGCACTCGACAACGAGAAAAGATCCAATGACATGGGAATTCAAATGGGTACATCAACACGCCCAACAAAACCCGGCACAGATGAAACATCAAAGACCAACTGACGAAAATCAGTCGACCCCAGAGGCGAGCGCCACGAACCATCAGGAAATAGAAAATAAGCAACCTTCGCCCATGACAAGCTTACAATATCATATATAATCTGATCACCAAACCTCGGATAAATCAGACCCYAGGAAGTCAAGCGTCATGCCACACAAAACAACACTAACCATCTCCAATAGGCAAATCGAACCAGAGGTCGAAAAGCATCCCGTACAAAAAGAATATCTCGCCAACACTCAAAGAACTAAGGTGAAGCATGAGCGGTCCAAATACAATCCCCACGAAGAATATAGGCCTCCACCCAAGCCACCCAAATAGAGCCAACCCACGTAAAAAGAAGCCAGAGCAGCTTCATTATAGCAACAGAATTCCACAAAGCCAAGTGACATATACTGATAAGCATCAAGGTTGCTCGGGTTTACAAAGCTAGAGGTCCTTCTAAGATCCTTGTAAACATTCACAAAAGTGACTAACTTACCAAATGATTCCGACCAAGAGTAAGGTTAGAAGATGAATCACTTTAAAGATCAAACCTAGAATCTTGATGATCACTCCTAGATCCTAAGACGACTCACTCCAGAATTAGCTTGATCGAGACTAATCCAATGAATCGGTTTAACATCAAACCTAAAACAAGATTTAAAAGAGACAACATCAAATATGTTAAGGAACAAAAGTTCTTGATTTCAATATGAATGAATGTCTAAATTATCTCCATACAAGAGCATTACAAGCCTTTAAATAGGCCAAGGGGTCGTTCAACAAAGGAATACCAAAAGTCTTTCAAAATCCAACTTAATGCAAATTAAAACTTGATTGCACATCAATCTAGACAACTAAATGCAGATCAGAAAAACATAGAATGACTTTAAAATCACATGTAGGAGGCGCTTCATATTTGGATGAGGTTTGACAAGCTTTGACTTCACAAACTTCCAAGAGGTGCAATCTGCCAATGCACCTGTTCACAATTCTGCACACTTCTTTTGTCCTCCGTGTCATCTCTCAAAATAGACAACTTTTCTTGTGTCATCTCTACTTCATTCTCTTCTTGACTCGTTGAAGTAACATTATGAATAAATTTGGACTCAAAACTCTTTGTTGGTTCTTGTTCATTAACAAGCTTTTGAAAATGTAGTGTGAAAGCATTTTGAATATTTTTTGTCTTTCTTCAAGTAATTGCTCTTTTTGTACATGTAATAGGTCCCAAATGGATTCACACCACATACCCAAACCACCCTCCCACTAAGGAATACACACCTTAGACCAAGCACCTTAGCACCCACCGCCCGCTTTCGCGACCCTTCCACAGGAAAAAACACAGAACCCGCCCAACATCATGAACAAACCGAGTCGGAAGGATAAACACACTTGCCCAATAGACCTGAAAGCTCTGCAGAAGCAATCGAATAACCTGCAACCGACCAGCAAAAGAAAGCACCCGAGCTGACCAACTCTGAACACGAGAGACAATCCGTTCAAGCAAATGCTAACAATCATGATGGGAAAGCTGGCGGGAAAGGAGCGGAACCCTGAGATAATGCACAAGAAGAGAACCCATCGAAAAGCCTAAGAAAGCTGCCAACTACTCCACCTTAACATTACCAAGCCTTGCCCCAAAAAATGAGCTTTTTCGAGTATTCGGAACAAGACCCCTCAACTCTGCAAAAGAGGCCAAAACATGATTAATAAAGGATAAATAAGCGAGATCCCCGTGCGAGAAAATCATCAGGTCATCTAAAAAACATAGATGAGTTAAACTAACCCTATCACACTTCTGATGAGACTGGAAACTCGGTGGTAGCCTATCCAGCATCTGAGACAACACCTCCATGGCTATAACAAAAAGATACAGGGACAGAGGATCCCCTTGACGCAACCCGCCATGGCCATAACAAATTACTTATGATGTATTTGAGAGCGATGATAAAATGAGTAATTATGAAAAAAAAAGAATTATAATTAATTTTCTAAAATCACCTTGATATATGATTAAGTAAATAAATTAAGTATAATTAATTTTTAAAAATCAATTTAAGTAATTTTACACTTTCTTAAAATCAAAATTTTTAATTTGTCATGATCAATGGAAAAGAAAGTAATTTTGATACGGGAGGAGTGATTTCACTACAATGTGTGTTTGGGAGTGATAATAGAATGATTGATTTTGAAAAAGAGATTTGAGTATATATCATTTTCCAAAATTGATTTTGGAAATCACTCCCTTTTTTAGCGATCATGTTTGGAAAATTAAAAAATTAATTTTAGGAAAATTTAAAATCATTTAAAATTAATTTTTAATGTATCACTTAGATTGTGATTTTGAAAAATCAATTATATTTTTTTTTCAAAATCACTAATTCTACCATCATTTCCAAACACACCCTTAGTCTATTTGTACTACGACTAATTAATTTTCAGTGATAAAAAACTATATAAATTTAATACAACTTAAGTATTATTTTTTAGTAGAACAAGTAAGTGTGGGGATTCAAACTCATGATCTCGATTAGAGACAGGTGCTAATTCCAACTGAGCTAAGCTTATACTGGATAAGTATTAATTATTTAATGCAATTATTCATTTTTCAACGGTTATAATTGAGTATTAATTGATTACTTTAATATATCAGATGGTTTAAATATCTTTTATTTTTATCTATCTGATTTTGATTCTAAAATTAACCATGTTTATTTTAGCCATTTAATTATTTAAAAAATAATTACTTTTTTTAAATATCCCATTCAGAAATTATATGATTGGAATGTAAGCAAAATAATATATATATAAACACATGTGTATGTATAAGAAATATTTCACTCCCTGTACTAAAAAAAATAAATAAATAAAAATTTCACTCTCTAGCATAATTTTAGCCTAACCTTAATCTGCCGCCAACTCCCTCCTAACCTTAATCCACCGCCATCGTCCTCCTATCCTAAGCTGTCGCGAACACCTTCCTAACGAGCTCACTGTCCTTTTTGACTGCTTTCAAATGGATTCGAGAAATTGCAGCATTCAAAACAATTACTACTGAGTTGGGTGCGACAGTGACCGTTTTCTCATAAAAGACTCTAGGAAGAATATTCAGATTTCTCTTCAACTTTCCCAGCTTTAGTGGTTAGAAAAGACTTTGGTGGAACTTCTGCATTGTCCTTTGTATTCAAGATGTTCCATGCAAGTTAGGGATGGGAACGAAACTTGTCGACTCCATAAAAAGAGATTCTTTGAAGGCTGGTTTGGGTTGTTTAGCCCCTTCAGGTGAAAGAAAATTCATAATGGTACCTGTAGGGATTGGGAAGATCGATTGGATAACCTTTTGGGACATGATAAAAGACTCAATAGTGAATTTCAAAAGAAGGTATTGCAGGGCGCCTCAAACTTTTCTTTTGCCAAAGAACAGAGATAATATGATGGCATCCCATACCGCAGAGAATGAGGTTTCGAGAAAAAAAAAAATGGAGCAACTCTTATTGGGTTCAAAAGGAACATGAAGTTGTGGAAACAGATTGGGATAATGTCCTGGTTATCTCAAGGTTTTACGCTCAGGATAGTTGGGAGGCATTGCCTCCCTCAAAAGTTTCTTCTTGGAAATTGTCAAGTTAACCCTTTCTTGGCAGATAAGGCTTTATTTAGATTCGAAAGTGGAAGACCCTTGAACTCTTATTGGCTCAATGGTAAATGGTGCAAGTTAGATGGGTTTCACGTGAAGATGGAGAAGTGGGATCTTGAAAAGCATGGCAGGAAAGAATTGACAGTTTGTTTTGGTGGCTGGTTGAAAATTTACGACTTACCTTTAGAGCTTTGGAACACAAATTGCTTCAAGGCCATTGGAACACATCTTGGAGGTTTGAAGAAAATCTCTTCAGTAACACTAAATCTATTAGATTGTTCAGCAGCTTTCATTCAAGTAGAGAATAATGATTGCGGCTTTATTCCGGCTTCTATCGAGATAACTATGAAACGTGGAGTGTTTGTGGTAAACGTGGTTGCCTTAAATGAAGCTATCAAGCCATCTTTCTCCTCCGTTCAACTTTCAAAGACTTCATTAGTTGCAGATTCTTCAAATCCTTTGGATATCCAAAGATTGCAGGAAGTCTTAGCAGACGAAGTGACACGACCCGTCCCAAACACCTACTAGTCCTAGAACGAGTCGCGCCGACCACAGACCCCGACTAACTACGAAGTTAGTGGTCAACTTCTTTCTTTCCTTTGACCTGAACTTTGACTAACAACTCCGAATGGATGCACAATAAAATATTAATCTTAACCAAACAACCATTCTTACATCCATTCTATACATTCTTTTCCTATCAACAGAATGCAGATAAAATTTCTTACAAACCAATTAAACTACATACAAAGAGATATGCAACTCTTGAACAACTCGGGGTGGCAGAAGCTGAACTAAATTCTTCTTGAAACTCAGAAACTCAGATACTCAGGTACAGCCTGGAGGGAAAACAAAACATAAACAGTGAGCTGAGAAGCTCAGTGAGTGGTAAGTTAATAAGAAAATATTGTCGTCAACTTTCTTTCATAAACAACTTAAAATTTAGCTCTTAAAACAAACATCATAAAACTGAAGTAATAATCATTCTCATTAAAATTCCATAAAATTCGAGTA
>NW_019104596.1:509419-522707 GCF_001995035.1 Momordica charantia
ATACACGAAGAGTTTCAATTTGGCAACATTTCTAATAAGACTAGCTTGGAAAAGCATATTGCAATTGTCCCCTCATCTATTCAAAACGCACCAGTTGGTCCAAACAATATGTCGAGTTAATTGAGCACCCCTATGGTCAGAAAAGAAGTGTGAATTATTGGCCCTACTGTTTTTCAAGAGCTAAATGCAGAAGTTATTTTGAACCAAAGGTCAAAGGGCAATCCGTTTCCATCGGGTATGAAGAATACTGAACGATTAATTCAACCCCTTCGTTTTTACCAACTCTCGTAGAAAGCCTAATTCTAATTTTGGAAACGAGCTTGCAAAGCCCTCAATAGCTGAAGGGGTTCAAGTCAACTTTAATAAGACTTTCTTTTAGAAACGAGATGTAGTGAGTAAAAATTGTTCGGATGAGGTAAATGTCCTGTCCATTGGTACTATCCACTCCATTAACAAATGTTTGCCTTTTCGATCATCTTCCATAGAATTCTCAGATAATGATTTTGAAGATGAGGATGGTGCAATCAGTATTAGTAGTTTAGACTCTTCTACAAAGTCAGACATCCCAATTGAGGACTTTTCTGAACATTCCTATGTGGACGATTTTCAATCCTTATTTAACGAGCAAAAAGAAGATGAGAAACCTGTTCTCTCACAGCGAACAATCATTTCTTCCTTTTTTGAAGAATTGGGGATTACTCTTGTCCCAATTGAGTATGCTCTCTAAGTTTTAAGTTGTTTGAAATGTTGGAATGTCCTCAATTATGCCTTACGCATATTTTAAAGCTTTGTAGTTTTAGTTCGGTTGGTTGGTTGGTAAGGTTTTCAAAGTCTTTCTCCAGCGATTGGTTTGACACTTAGTGGTTTATATTTGGAGGCTTTTTGAAGACAACATTGAGACTTTGTATTTGATGTTTTCTCCTTATTAGCATTTTGGCTGCAATCTGTTCTTGTGCCCTATCTTAAACTTGGGTCATTTTGGAGTTTGATCTTCGTTTCTTGGTGCTAAGGAAGGTTTTTCCCTCATGCGGTTGTTGTCCCTGGATTTAGCTTGTTTTCCCAAGCTCGGCAGCAAGTAGTTCTTCTGAGTTCTGTTTTAGAATGATTTTATCTCTTTTGATCTTGTATTGTTCTTGTTGCGATATTTATTTGTTATTTTTCTATTATTCTCTCTTTTGTTTTCTTTTTAACCCCCTTATGGTTTTGCATCTTGAACATTTTTCCTTTTCATATATCAATAAGTTATTTCTTGTAAAAAAAAATCACAATTTTATTTATTTATTATTTTTTCAAATATGGCAAAAGTATTACTTCATTTTTTTTTCAAAAATTATATGTGTGTTGTTGATGCAAAAATCTGCCAAGGCACGGAGGACGATCTAGGAGGTCGACTGGTAACACTTGGTGTATTCTTCAGGGGTACCTGCAAAACAGGTAACCCACTCCAATGCCCAAGTCAGTAATAATCTGAGCTCAACAGATCAGCGTCAGACAGATTTTCATACTTTAGTGGGTGAAGTGAAGGTGTATTTATAGGGATTTGAGAGTAGTTACACATCCCATCGAGGTACTTCACTGCTCTAGGGTCAAGTGATCTGCTATGGACTGTTGGTCCGTGTTAGTCTTTTGATTTATCCCTGTCTTGGAGCATAATGAAGGTTCTCATCCGCGTCTAAGTAATCGGGCCCGACCTCTGAGGTCGACCTATGATCCTTCGAGAACAGGTCGACCTACGACAGTTTGCCCTTCAATATTGAATTGTCGATGGAACCGCATGACATCAAAGCTTGTCCTTTAGGAGCCCGACATTGCATGAGCTTAAGAGCTCTTCCTAGATGGACATGATATCTTTCGTAGATGAGCTGAGGAGCTCTTCTGTAGATGAACTTAGGAGCTCTTCCTAGATGGACTTAAGGTATCTTCCGTAGATGAGGTTAATAGCTCTTCCGTAGATGAGTTTAAGAGCTCTTCCTAGATGGACATGATATATTCCATAGATGAGCTTGGGAGCTCTTCCGTAGATAAACTTAGTAGCTCTTTCGTAAATGAGCTTAAGAGCTCTTCCTAAATGGACTTAAGAGCTCGACCGTGGATGAGCTTAAGAGCTCGTCATAGATGGACTTAAGACGATATATTCCGTAGATGAGCTTGGGAGCTCTTCCGTAGATGAGCTTAGAAGCTCTTCTGTAGATGAGCTTAAGAGCTTTTCCTAAATCGACTTAAGAGCTCGATCGTGGATGAGCTTAAGAGCTCTTCCTAGATGGACTTAAGAGGTCGGCCGTAGATAATCTCGCCACGTGGTAGGTCATATTTTTGCCCCCAACATGTGTTGTACATTACATTTAACTTTGACTTCGATTAGGTTACGTTACTTCATTTTTGTTAATTTTTTTTTCTTTTTGAGAACATCAGTTTTTGTTAAACTTTGAACTTGTTGCCACATTTTTAAATATATACTTTATTTGCTATTTAGGTAAATACACATTTATATATAATTGTTTTTTACTTTTGATATTTGTTGTTGTTTCTCTCCGATCACGGTTGATGGGAGAAAATTAGAAAATGATAGAGTAGAGAAAATTGAAGAAGGGGAGAAAAATAAAGGAAGAGAAGGGAATGGAAAGAAGAAATAATATAAAACTATTTAATATTCTCACGTCATCTAAAATTTGACAACTCAATTATGCCACATCGTTATAAGTTCAGAGACTATTAAGAACCCTTTTCTAAATGTCGGAGACTAAACTGTCACTTTTTGAAACTCGGGACCAAATAGACACTTATCCTCAAATTCATGGACCAAAAGTGCATTTTACCCTACAATTAAAACACGCCACAAATTTAACCTAATAATTTTTTTTTGTTATTATAAAATGTTGGGTTTGTAAGAGGAATGCAAACAAAGTCTCGCTAAGAAATGAAGTGATCTATGGTATATAAGAGAAAACAATTATCTCCATTGATATGAGATATTTTGGAGAAATTAAAACAAAGCGAAGGTTGTGCCCAGAGCGGATATAAGATATACACTTATTGCGAAAGTATATTTCTCTCTCACTTTCCAGAATTTTCCACTGATTCAGTCTATTATTCGAAGTTGTATCATAATTCAATCCATTTAAAAGAGATCAAACATCGTAGTATGTAAAAACATCAATTGAGTGTGAGGTATTTAAGTCTATACCAATTTAATACCCCAGTTGGAATTTGTAGGGGAGTTCGGGGAAATATTACAAATACAAAACGATACTCTCACTTAGAATATTTATATTAAAATCAATAGGATGTCACTTGGGCTACATTTAAAAGGGATTCATCCTCAATAAGATTAACGAGTCATAAAGGAAGTAGGAGGTGGTCTATTGAGACCATAAAAAAGAGCCAAAATGACTGAGCCTACATTTTGCAAACATGTGAAATAGTTGGTTTCGGCCTCTTCGAATGCGAGTTAAGGAGATTGAACGAACTTTTATCACCATTGTACCACTACTAGTATATATTGGAAATACTAATCAATGTAATGTAAGGATTCCTTTTCTTTTAGTACATGTGGGGGTGGGAGATCGAACTCACCAACCTCTTGGTTGAAGATATATGTCAATTACAGCTGAGCTATGCTCGTTTTGACATTAAGTATTAATTGATTACTCTAATGTATAAGAAGGTTTACATATTTTAACCTTTTTTTATTTGATCTTGATTCTAAACTTAAAAATATTTGTTTTAGTCATTTAATTATTTAAAAATTATTTTTTTTTTCAAAACAATAAATATGAGAGATAGGAATTTAAATCTCCAACTTAGAAATTATATGCTTTGAACGTTTAAAAAAAAGAAAAAAATATATATATCGTAAGAACTTTTTGATATGCACAACGGAAGCTAAGGATCATAATATATTTAATGAAGCAATTTAACTAAAATAAGCATGCCGGGAAAAATGATGAAAAAAGTAAAGAAGAAGTGATTAACTTTACACCTTTGAAGACCTTCACTATAACTTTTTTTCCTAACTCAATGGGACCACCAACGGCAAATCCGTGCTATCCTTGGGATGATGAACATGGTTGTGGTACCGAATTTTGAGTGAAAGCAAAGGGAAAGTACTAATGGCTAGGAGAAAACCTTAGAAATTTGAGTGGAAAAATTATGTACTTATGCAAGGAAGCATTAACCTTCTCAAAGTGATCTTTATCACCTATACAAAGACCAAATGCATGCAATGACAAACCTTGCATGCTTTCCATTTTAAACCCCACGAGCATGTAAAAAATAGGTGTTAATGCCTTAAAGAAACACTTCAAAAACCACTAGTTAGTATGAAAATCCAACTTCGAAGTTGGATTTTCCACTGATCTTGATTTTTAAATAAAACTTTTATAAAAATAATTTTTTATAAAAACAAAAATTGAAATATCAATTTTCTATTAAAACAAAAACCAAGCCAAAATAATATCTCATGTTAATTGGTCTTTTACACTTAAACTTGATTAATCACATTAATCAAATTACCACTATTTTTTATGCTTTAAACTTATTTAAAACTAATTTAAATAAGTCATACTCTCCATAATAATTAATTCTCAATTAATTATTATATATATTATATCTCATATAAAATACAATATTTCCTAAAAAACATAATTTGAACACTTCAAATTTTTGCTTCACCTAGTTCATAAATTTTATCCTTTCTGAGCTAGCATGGAGACCCGATGGACCTACAGATCATGAGCTCCAACGATTTGAGACTAACCGGTCAAACTCTTTAACTTAGTTAATCATCATTTGTTAACTAACAGGACTGTCTACTATAGCCTGTAGATGCACTCCCCTCACTGTAGATATATTTGTGTCCATTCCATATAACCGTCATCAGTAAGTTGATCCTTCACAGGCCGTTCGTAACCTCAGCTAGGTCAAAAATTGTTTTACCCCTGAGTTACATCTTTTCTCCTTAAGTACCGCTATCCCTTTAATGGACAATTGAATTAAGATCAAATCACTAAATCTAATTCCTCTCGGGCCAGTGAGATGATGGGGCCCCTTGTTCAAGACCCGGGATTAGCCCTTAAGGGAACAACCTCTCTACTATCTCTAAATCAGGTAGGAGTGAGTTCTGTCTTGCTAATTTCTATGTCCCCAGCTATCTACCCAGTCTTATCCCTGAAACGGAAGACATATTGAGCAGTGCTGATGAGCTTACTCTCACCTATGCAGATCAAGGGAGAATCCTGAAAAAATAGGAGTTCATAGACGGCTCATAATTTAGATCAAGTTATCTAGGTCATCGATAAACGAAATTAATCAGTGTTTTACATAAACAATGTTAATAAGTAACAGTGATTATTTCAAGGTCAATCTTACACAATCTCATTGTGTAGAACACCCCCACTCACATGTTCCTACATGAACGAATTAAGATCACTTTGTTTATGACACCTTACAACATTTGTAACAATCATAAAGCGGGCTGTATTCAATAGTGTCTCCAGGAAAAAGTATCAAACTTAATCCATGTACTATAGACTGTTTATGCTATTTACTTGAATTTGATCCAGTTTATGTCTCCACATAAAGTCCAAGTACTCATTATAATAACCAAGAGTTCATAGTTTATTGGATTTAGAGTTTAAAAAATTCACTTTCAACACTTGTTTGAATAACCTCACATGAATTAATGTTCACTGTTTACAAACTACGAGTATTAGGACAAAAAAAACGCGACATATATATATAATATATATATATATATATATATATATATATATATTTACTTCATGACATAATTTTAATATGTATTTGTAAGAATATCATAAATTTTAATTTGTTTTTCAAACATGGCATAAATTTTGGTTAGTATATTTTACATTACACTTAACTTTGACTTTGACTTTGATTTAGGTTATTTCAAATATATGTTTTATTTGATGCTATTTAGGTATATACACACACATACATGTATATTTTGTAGTTATTGGTTGAATATTCATTGCAAAACAAACACAAATATCATTTGTTTTCATAAAAATCTTATATAAAGTCTTTAACCGATATAACTGGTTTTTTAGTACAACGAGTAGGATGATCAATGGAGAATTAAAATTCATGTTCTCTTAGTAAAAAAACATATGTCAATTACTACTAAGTTAAGAACTTTCAAAAGAGGCACATATATATATCTCGATAGTAGCCGCCTCCGAGTCCGCACCTTTTTCGACCCGACACGTGAAGCTTCTCATGGCAATTGATCCGATCTTCCCTAATGATAATTTGTGGAGTCCAACTCGACACAACGAGGTAGATTATCCTCAAAACATTTTTTTAACCCAAGCATGGAGTAAAATTTTCAACCAAATTAATGTCCCATGGTTTGATTTTATGAAAGCAAAGTCCCAAAGCGGAATCGAAAGCAATTATTATCCCATAAACAAAATAGACAAACGGAGACAATAATCAATTTCAAGTCCGCCTTCGAGTTCCCTCCCAACGCAGAACGCCCTGCCTCTCTCGCTTCGTTCATCTTTACACACCTTCTGCCCCTCGCAAAAACCCTCAATTCCCAATCCGTAGATTCTTCCTATCAATTATTTCCGCCTGAATTTCTCCAACTTTTTCGAGCGGATCGAGTCGTCTCACTGGATCTAGCCGTGTCTCCAAATTTTTAGCTTCCTCCACTTCATGGGCAGCGGCTGAGCTCGGAGTCGGGCCCATATTCCGTCGTTCCTGTTTGTTCGTCGCCGGTGTTCTTGCTGAATCCGGTCGAATTTTGAGTTGGGTCTGTCGCGAAGTTGATTTCCTTTCCTGGGTTGGAGTGGGTGAACGTTGATTTGGGTGGCCGGAACTTCGATGGAGTATGAACCGTCGGATAGCAGTGGTGAGTAAATTGAAAAGATTGGTTTTGAGCTTTCGAGGGTAGGGGTTTTCTGGGGCTCAATAGCAGTAGCTCGCCTTATGAATTATATTTTTCTCTTGATAATAGCTAGGTTTTATTTATTTATGCATTTTTTTATTTTTTTTTTTGGCTGTTCTAACTTCTAAGTATGCCATCAAATTCATATTGCCTTCTTGCCTTGTTATGTAGAAGTGAGGAAAAATTTTTACCAGGAAGTCTTTGTGCTAACCCTACTAGAAAAGGAATGAAAAAAAGAAAGAAAGAAAGAAAGAAAGAAAGAAAGAAAGAAAAGCTTTTGCGTTATTCATTCTGTTCTGTAGATATAGTATTTCCCTTTGGCTGTTAAGAGCTTTCTCCTTTCTCTCTTTTAATTTAGCTCTTTTCTTCTAGTTACGTCTTCTGTAGTCACTAGCAAGGAAGTATTCTGGTGTTGTAATGGGCAATGAATTGACATTTATATTCTGTTTAAATTCGGTTGCTTTGTGCGTAATAAAGCGACTGCCCGTGAGGTGGTATGAAAGGTGCGCTATGAACTTGCTTGGAGGATTTTGTTAGTTTAATCTTACTATTTTGTAGAATGGCAACATTATTCTGGAGATTTCCTCTTCTAATTTTAAGATTTTACGGTGTAAAACGGCTTCAGGAACAGATGATGACCTTCCTCCTCCTCATCAAAATAGATTTCAACGAGGTGGGCTTCCTGCTGGGAACGGAAGATCTGCTGCGGTCAATTCTTCTACATTACCTAGGATGCTCGGTGATATGGAAATGCAGATCCACCACATTGAGCAGGAAGCATATAGTTCAGTCCTCCGTGCTTTTAAAGCTCAATCAGATGCGATTACATGGGTATCTTTTCTTCAAATTGTTTATTTGTTGAATTTGTAAAATCTATTTTTATGTTCAGCTTTTAAATTCCTTACAATTAACTTTTATCAGGAAAAGGAAAGTTTAATAACAGAATTAAGAAAGGAGTTGAGAGTATCAGATGAAGAACACAGAAAACTTTTATCCAGGGTAAATGCAGACGATGTCATCAAAAGGATAAGGTTTGATGATTTTTCGAGTGATTGTCAATAATATTTTATTTTGATATGGTAATGCTTGTCCTGTACTGCTACTTTACGGCAGTTGGTATGAATCATGCTATATTGTCATGCATTGTTATGAATAATGCTCTAGGGAATGGAGAACAGCAAATGGGGTTCAACCCGGAAAGCTGAATACTGATCAACTGATGGCTGATCCCACACCCAGCCCTACTGCATCTGCATCACGGAAGAAACAGAAAACGTCCCAGGCTTCTTTGTCCCAAGGTGGACCTACTCCTGCAGTACCTCCTGGTACGCAACCATCTTCATCAGCCATGAGACGCGGTCCTCCCCCTGGAGCTAGGAATATAAAGACGAAATCAGTAAGTTTTTTAGATTGTACCTATTGAATAAATTAGGGTTATTTTGTTCTGTTTAATTTTTGTTACCCTCTATTATTTGGTCAATTCACTGCATTGACTGCAACACTTTTTGTGAAGTCCATGCATACAGGTCTTACGGGAAGTGGCCAAGGGAATAATCGAGGTTCTTTAGGGGCCTTTGTTTCACATGAACCTGCTGAAGGAGCAACCCATCAACCGGTAATTGGACGGAAAGTTTGGACTAGGTGGCCCGAAGACAACAGCTTCTATGAGGCTGTTATAACTGATTATAACCATGCTGAGGTTTGTTCTTCACTTCTTTGAACGATTTGATTTTACCCCAGACCTGGGTTATATCCTTGATCTCATCGATCCTTATTTTGGACAGGGCCGTCATGCTTTGGTCTATGATATCAATACGGCAAACGAGACGTGGGAATGGGTCAACCTTAAAGAGGTACTCCCCACCCCATAAATAAAACAGTAAATGAGGGACTTTCTAGATTGCGCTTGTTCATGTATTGTTCCTCTCTATAAGAATATTACCTTTGTTAAAAGGCTTGCTCTTCACTTATTCAAGCTGACGAAAACGAAAAGCATTTTGGATATTGTGCTGTTTATATTTGAGACTACTTCTCAACTAGGGTTATAATGCAATCGGTGGCATGATCGATAGGATGTTTATTATCATATTGCAATATTCTGTGCATGCTAGATAAAGCAGGTCACGTACTTCCGTTATAGGATGGGATCTGTTTGGCAAGTTCTTGTAACAATTGTTCGCTGGTGAAGTAGTAACTATTTGATGCACTTTTGCAATGTTTTCTTGTGCATATTTTTGAGCTTTTAGATCAGACTAGTAACTGGAAGATAGTATAGATTATCATTTACCTGTTTTCCAATCTTCTAATAGTATGCTTGTTAGTTTTCAGCTTATGATATGTGTGTGTGTGTGTGTGTGTGTGTGTGTGTGTGCAGTTGTTCAAGATTTTTTTTCCCTAATAAGAAACCAAGCTTTAATCAAGTAAAAATGAAAGAATATACCAGGGGAGTTGTTCAAGAATTGTAATGTCTTCTGCTCAAATAGAAAACCACTAACAGTGATTGCTGTTGATTGTAAACCACATGACTGTAGTGTGTCTGAAAATGTTGCTTCTTTTTTCACTTAAAGATCAGACTATTAATTGGATGATGAGATGACCAGCCATAAATTCAGTAGTCATTTTTCTATTTGAAATCCTGATCTAAAGTGGAATATTGTCACTTATGAGTTATCTATACACCTCTCCTGTTATAGATACCTCCTGAAGATATTAGGTGGGAACGTGGCGATTTACCTCGCAGTGGCGCTCGACCTGGACACGGGAGGGGCAATAAGAAGTCCATGACACGGGGTGGTGCAGTTGCAGCTGGTGGAAGGGGTCGGGGGACCACAAAGGGCCAATCCAGGAAAGACTTACCTGTCTCTCAAAATGGTTCTAGGAAGCAGGCTACGGGCGATATTGAAATACTTCACACCGACACGCTGATTAAGGAGGTGTGCAAGATATGATATGATTTCTTTTTATCATTCATTTTCTGTTCTTTATTGTTTTGGTTAATGCAAGTGATGACCTTTGTTTTTCCCTTGTTATTTGAGTTGCTCGAACAGGTGGAAAAAGTATTTGGTGCCAATCATCCCGACCCGATGGAGATCGAAAAGGCTAAGAAAGTGCTGAAAGTATGAATCTTTCTTCATCCTAAGCTCCGACTTAACTTTTCTATGTGCATTTACTTATCTAACTTATTTCGGATCTGTGTGAATGCAGGAGCACGAACAATCCCTCGTCGACGCGATCGCAAGGCTTGAAGATGCATCCGATGGTGAAAGTGGTAATAACTAATTAAACATGCTTACTGGTGTACAGTACTTAATTTAAATGATATGCATTGGGTTCTGTATATGTACATTGTGCTTGAAAACATACCAAACCTTCATTTTCTTTTACTGTGCTTTCTTTTTATCAACTTCAGTTCTCGGTCTCCCAATTTTGTAAAATTGTTCACTTCAATTATTAGACTTCTCCTTCAGTACTGATTTATGGATCCAAAAGTTTGCCTGGTATTTATTATTAATATATTTGTGATAGCTTCTTCTCACAAAACATTAGCAAGGTGAAAGGCTAAAAACCCATCTGATTATTAAATTTGGGTGTATAATTTCATCGTCATAATTTCAATGGATTATATATATATATATTTTAATATAAAGAATTAAGAGCGGTTAAATTGGGTTACTTGGTAGTGAGAAGATCATATTTCTTCCTCTTTTTCTTTTTTGGGATTCAAGCAGATGGGAGAGAACCATATTCTCAAGGGCAATCAATGGTTCGTGTATGATGATGATGTAAAGTGGCTGAAGCTCCAAAATGGCAAAAATTCTACAACTTGCAGACTTGCTATGGAAAAATTTCTGCAGTGTGCTCAGCTCCGTTATGGCGTTTTCGAGCATTTTTGAACTCTTGTGATCAACTGTGCAGTTAATGAAGTCATGGCTTCTGTTTATTGATTGTACTAAGAATTCTTGTTTTATTTTGGTATCTAGCTTTAACTCAGTAGAAATGTTCTTCCTGTAAAACTCTATTCCAGAGTCAATAGAATCTCATTTAGATGCTTAGTTTTGTTTTTTCACTGTAATAATTGCAAAATTTGTTGAGCCAAAACCTCTAATTTTCCTGCAGTACACACAAGAAGTTAATATTACAGAGCCTGATCCACAATGGCAACAAAGGGTGGGTTTGTTCCCACAAATATTCTGAACAAAAGTATGAATCCTACAAAGAAGATATAAAATGAAGGATAAGATTCACCATTTGAGCATCATATGAAGGGCCTTCCATTTCAAAGTGGCTCACACCTTCTATTAGATGTGTTTCGACACGTCCCACTGCAGAACTTAACTTGTTCTTCAATTGCTTCACACTTGTGAATCCGTCCCGTGTCCCCATTACGAAAAGCTTTGGTTTTGGAGACTGTAAAATGGCTTTGTGATGTCTACCGAAAAGAATCGAGGCTGTTAGACCGAACGGGTAGCCAAGGCTAACATAGCCTACCACTTGTTCTATCAAATCCACAGATGAGCCAGCAATGGGGGCGCCTGCAAAAAATACAACTACATCACTTGTGATTCAGAATAATTTCACCTGTTCTCTGTCCCCACAAAATAATGGAAAATGATGATCTTAGCGCTTCAAACTTCACTAGATGCATCATCAATATTGCACCACCCTCCCTCTATCCTGCCCTCAATTTTGCTTTGACACAATGTTTCTTTCCAGTGTCTGATGTTCTGATAGAATCAAGACGGTTGGAACCGAGAAAACGAAAGAGTATAGATCCTCTCCTGAGATACGTTATTGTTTTATCCCAACCCGGTTTCATCCTGGAACAATCTTAGATGGTAAAGGTTCTTTCTTAGAAAAGAAAAAGTTGTAAAGATTTGTCCATATAGAGAAAACTATACAGATAAATTGAAGCAGCATCGCCATTGAACTGGAGGCGACCTACTTCCATCACGGAGGGAAAGGAAAGATCTCACTCACAATAGCCTAGTTATAGATGAGTTTCACAACAATTAGAAAGCCCTAGAAATATTCATACGGATTCAACAAGATATTTTTTTTCCTTAAAAAAAGAATCTTTGATAACACCAAGATAAAGATGTTTCAAATATTTGCTTCACTTAACCCAACAGTAACATACTAATTTCAACGAGCAAAAAACTAAGTTAATTCTACTTCCCGATTTATCTTAAAGGAAAGTTTTCCTTTAATCAATTCCTGAAATCCCAGAAAAACTATTCTCTGAATTCATTGCACAAAGAAATATCTGATGGCAAAGCAGAAGGTACTAGTTAATTCTACTTCCCAATTTCTCTTTTGCATCTTCTACATTCAAATTCTTCAACTCGATTATGCCAATCTATTAAAAATTCAATCGGCTGCAAGATAAGATTACTAGTCCATATAAAAACACACATAGACCTTTAAAGCACCTTTGTTCTGTGTGAGCAAGATTATAAATAAGTTGCTTTTTTTTCCATGGATAGAGATCATATAACAATCAACCAGAGAGTTACAGAATCTCTTCAGGTAATTCATAATCCTCCTTCTCCATCAGACTCGTGAAAAGAATTTCAAACTTCCAATCAGTTAGCGTGTAAGAACAATCAAATCCGAGAGCAATCACCAAAACATACGAGCAATCTCAGCAATATTTCACTAACTGAGACCAAAACCGAACCATAACCCACAAAATTCCAGAGCAGAAACTGAAGAACGACATACCTGCAGATGAACCCACCAACAAGATTCGATCAACAGACAAATTCTCACAGACCCACTTGCAGACAGCAGTGACATCCTTAATTTCCGCAAATCCAGTGAGAGAAGCCTTTCCAGACGATTTCCCAGCACCCCTCATGTCAAAAGTCACAGCCCTAAAACCCCTCTCCGCCAATCCAGCGGCTATTCCTCTCAAGAGCCCTTGACAACCACCCAAAACGGAATAGGGATGGACCAGAACAACCACCAGATTTTCCCTCGCCTCCTCATCTTTCGGCTTGAAAACCCTCGCGTGGAGCTTCACCCCATCACTGGTCTCGACTTTACACGACTCCACGGCGCAGTTCGACATCGCCGACAGTTCAAAAACAGGCGGACGAAGAGGAACTGAGGGCTATGAACTGGATCGGAGGCTGCAACTGGAATTTAATCCTTGTGGGGAAACGGAGGAATTAATGATTCTGGTTGGGAGATAACCAATTTTGACGGAGACGTGGTCGGAGAAGAGGGTTCCGACGATTAATTTGGTACCAAAATTCGGTTTCTTCGAGCGGAATTGACAGATTTGAGAGCAGAATCAAAATGGAGCTTATTTGTTTTTCATTCCAACGAATGGAGAACAAAACACTAGAAGTTGGGAAAACTTTTTTTTTTTTT
>NW_019104596.1:522882-533561 GCF_001995035.1 Momordica charantia
AAATTATTAAATTAATTGTAAATTTAACTTTTGAGTTTTGTGTGTTGGCGTCAATTTAATTCTTAAACTTAAAAAGATAAAAAAACTATCATCAAATAATAAAATTTGCTTGAATTTTCGTCATCATATAACATATAGCTAGATAGATTAATATAATCAACGTCTTATTAAATAATTCTACCAAAGCAAACGTAACTCAATGTTAATTGACATATATCTTTAATCAAGATGTTTTGAGCTCGAGTCCCCATCCCCTACTAAAAAAATTCTTATTAATACCAATAATGTAAATGATTTCTTTTTTTTTCCTAATTTGAAGATTAAATAGTTATGCTGTCAAAATTTTAAATACTAAACTCATAATTTAAAGAGTAGATTTATATAATTTATTTCTTTTTTGCCTTTAAACTTTCAAAATGTCTGTTTATAAAAAAAAACAAAAAAACAAAAGAAAAAAACAACTTTCAAAATGTCTATTTTAATCGTTGAACTATATATTTAAAAAAAATGTTAAAAAATACATTTGGTCCCTGTACTTACACTAAAGTAACAATTTAGTCCTTGAACTTTAATTTGTAACGATTTAGTCCATCCCTAAAGTAACAATTTAGTCCTTATCGTAAAAAATTTTGTTAAAAATAAGTGTCAAATTTTATCATATAACAATTTAATCTTTCTAATTCATAAACATATTTAATACCTATTTAGTTTATCAATCTATACATATAAGAAACTTAACAAAAAAAAAATCACGACAATGACTAAATTGTTGTCAGTTTGAAAGTACAGAGACTAAATCGTTACAAATTAAAGTTCAAAGACGAAATTGTTACTTAAGAAAAAATACAGGGACCAAAAGTATTTTTTAACAAAAAAAAACTATTTTGATCTTTCATATATGTGCTTTTAACAAATGAATATGATAACTTCAAGTACAAGTACATGTACTAACGTATCAACATAAGCACGTATTGAAGTCACATAGGTAGATCAAGACAATTATTACGTGAGCAAATGTTAGGTAAAAAATTAAAAACAAAAAACAAAATAATAATCTTTTCAAAGTTCAAGGACTATAGTAATATTTTTCAAAAGTTCAAAAATTAAAATGGACAATTTTAAAACTCCAAGACCAAAATAGAATAATCTCAAAAGAAGTCCATTATTTCTAGGTTAATGGGTCAGAGAGTGCACAACTCTCATACTTCTTTCTAAAGCATTTCACAATTCACACTAAGCTCTTCTAGCCTGTTTTGCTTATTTCTAGCTTATTTCTAGGTTTCACTATTGCTCATGACTGGTATATGGATCTTTTTATTACGTAGTGGTCTATTGATTAGAAGCTCGGTGAGATGCAACTAATCGCGAAAGGAGCGAAAGGAATCAAAATGAGATTTAAACCATTAGATAAATATTTTAAAATTTTTATTATATAGGCATAAAATATAGTGTAAATTTGAAAGGTGGAACTTTTGGATTGATCCAATGGCCACCAAGTGTAAACTTTCTGTCCAATCAATGGATGATGGGTCCTCCTTCAGCAGAATATTTGAAGGAAAAAAGCCCCTAAAGAACTTGGAATTATTCACCTAGCCACTCCCAAAAGGACCTATATTCATAGACTTCATAAAGAGTGCTGCATTTCATCCAATGCATTGATCAAATAATAGAGGATAGTTGAAGTGAAATAGCACAAATAATTTACACCATTGTTTCAATGCACAACTCAGCATTTATTTCATCTTTTCTCTCTAACTTTGGAAACATTGAACTTCTCGAGTATTGTTAACACTACAAAGGAAGAAAACCAAAACTAAAATATAGAAATTACAAAAAGAAATCGACTCTAGAGGTCGAGAATAAGAGAGAAGATAACTACAAAACTCTTTCGTGAGATGTGGAACTTAATCATAAATCACACCTCTACTCGAGGACTCTCAAAATCCTATTGTTCCTCTAAAACAAAATATTTCATAAAATAGTAAAAAGAAATGTTGCACAAGGACAAGTCTCTTCCATGTCTTGAAGCAGCGGAAAAACCTCCACAATATAGGATGCGCCATTGAGGCCCCAACAACACAAAAAAAAAAGTGGTATAAAGTCAAATAGTATTAATCTTCCAATGAAAGATTTGACCCCATAAAAGATTCTAGCCTTCAAAAGCATGAAAAATAAAAAGGAAAATGGAAGAGTGTGTCACATAAGAGAGAAAAAATACCCCTTATGAAGGGTTAGGAGTCAACAAATGAAAATTCCTAGCGTATTCCAAGAGTTTCTAAAACTGTCTTTAAACCCCACAAATTGAGACCCACCGAATCTGACACAAAGCACCAGTCTCCAAAAGACTGGCAAACCGTGTTACCTATGCCCAAACTAACTCGAACGATCTCGAAACTACCTCCCTATGTTCAAATGAGATCTCCCACTCTCTTATAGAAAATTACTCATGATCTTTCCTATCCTTAAAATTATAAAAGGAAGTAGATCAAAAGTCCACTTGAAACCTATCGACTAGGTGTCAACCTACCATTCGTTAGGGAAGAGTACCTTTTTTCCATGAAAAAAACGTTTCTGAACCCTTCACTCAATGAAGGACAAGAGTAAGAAGATTGTGTAGGAATGAGATCGCGGAATTTGACCGCATAATATGCCTGCATACCAAATATCCCTTTAGAGAACATTTTGCATAAGGCTATCTTATCTATTCAACGCATACATAGGTCATAAGATGTGACATTCACAAGTGCCCTAACTCCTAAATAATATTCAAGGAAAACACATGATAAAAAACCAATATGCAGTGTTCAAAAACTTAAGGAGATAAAATGTTATATGCATCATAAGCATAATAGGACTTCTTTTTCATGAGAAAAATGGAAAGAAAAAAAAAAAAAAAAAAGATACACAATAGGCATACAAAAAATAATAATAATAATAAATAGCCCAATGACAGGAGACCCACCAAAAGAAAGGGGCTCAAATCCTAAAGGACTTAACCACCCCACAAGGCAGTATTAGATCTAATAATCTTAATAATCTCCAGGTCTCAAATATACTTCTTGAATCTCTCCACCCTCACAGATTCTATTATTTCTCTGGTCCAAATCCCCCACAAAATAGTCATCATCAGCATAATAGCTCTAAGGACACTAAACTGGACTGGCCATCATACTTCACTTTTTCCCAACATCACAATAAAACAATTTTCCACCCTTAAAGCAACTAAATACATTTCATTCATCCGGAATTTTGACCAAAGATCGGCCTTTCCTTATCTTCTTGAAGCTAGTTACAAGATACAACCTCAGTTTTTTAACTGCCTGATTAAAAAATAATGAATCTAGGTTGAAAATCATTTTTGGTCCCCGTACTTTTATTGAACAATTTAGTCCTTGTATTTCAAATTTGTAATAATTTAGACCCATAATTTTAGTATGTAACAATTTTCTCCTTGTAGCTTAAAATTTGTAATGATTTAGTTCCTACCATGAAAAATGTTGTTGAGATTTAATGGAGTTTCTTATACATGTAGATTAGGGACTAAATGTGTTTATGAACTACGAAGCCTAAATTGTTACCTAATAAAAACCGACGCTTGGACTAAATTGTTACAAATTTTAAAATATGGGGTCTGAATTGTCATAAACTAAAGTTCAGGGACAAAATCGAGAATTCAAGGGTTAAATCGTTACTTCAATGAAAGTACAGGACCAAAAGTTTGTTCGCATACCTCAAAAAGCACTCACTGTCATTTCAAGCCTTTTTTTTGTCCATGTCCTCCATTGGCCCCTGATCTTGATTGCACGTTAATGTAATATCAGGCACCACCTCAATATTCTCATCAGGCTGTTATTAGAGTATAAAAGATAGTCGATAAAAATGAAAATCAGTGGAAGACATTGCAATGAAACCAAAAGGAATACAAATTACTACCTGCCACAGTTTCAAAAGATACCATATTAAGAAGTCGATGATCATAACCACGCAAAAAAGCTTTCCTGCCCATGACCCACATGAGAGATACCTGAAATTTAGATTTTAGTTTTGATGACCCTTCAATATTATCTCATAAGCAGCACTCTACAGTAGGTTGCACGAATGACAAAATTTAAGTCCTCTAATTTTCAGATATCAAGCAAACTTAAGTAAGGATTAATATCTCATTCAATGTCTGGTATGCTGACAAATGGAAGATGTTGCTAGTAATATCTGAACGATGAATGCTCTTTTGAATTTCCATGTAAACATATGATTTCAATAGCATACCTGGAGAGTCGTTCAAGAAGATTTTGATCCGTGCTTCTCAGAGCATAGTCATAAACAATAACTGTCCTTCTTGCAACATCATGCCAATCATACAATTTCTTCATCTAACAGTTTGTTTAAGAGATAGAAAGAGAATACAGTTAGTACATATAAACATTACCAGATGCATATAGAGACTTTTTGTTCCTTTCAAAGAATGCACTCACACGATCATGCATTTCTTGTGGGTGAATCAGAGGAAGTAAGAAAATCGCCTTCTTTATAGCCTGGACCATATCACCAGGATCTGGTTCTGCAAGTACAACCATGTCATCTGGTAGAACCTGGCATCAGAATATAAATATCCAAACCATAGAATAAACCAAAAAGTAAAGAAACAAACATTAGCATATGTATAATATATGAATTATTAAGATGAAAGAGGTAGAAAAGAACCTCTGGCACGCCTCCAACACGCGTACTAACTGTTAATAATCCACAACTAGCAGCCTCTAATATGGCTATGCAAAAAGCTTCTGTTAAAGAACTGCAAGAATGGTAAGAGTCAGAATTCGGATGAAAACATACATTTACAGACCAGGTGATTATAGAAACAACAGAAAACCAGATTTGCAATGTTCTAATCAAGCCTTTTTTTAATTACCATATGCTCTTTTATTTTAAAACAAACAAGCAAAATTGTAACAATCAGCAGCATGGATGAGATGACAATCCAAAGACAACATGGACAACATAGAAACAATCGTAAGTGCTTTATTATCAAATCTACAAGTGCTATGATCTTTTTAGTAAACACCAAAAGACATTGAATTTTTACTACTCCAAAAATACAAGGTCTAGGACAACATGATTCTCAAACTACTCCTATTCCCAAATTCTTAAAAGGTTCCAACATTCAGAAATAAAAAAGAAGTCAACCTTTTTTCTTTTTTAAAATAAAGCTTCACAATAAGAAACACACCGAGTATCACATATTACCATTTCTAATATTCACCTTTACATTCCAGGATGGAAAAATTGACAATCAATTTTCATTTGACATCAACCCAATGACATAATTGTTTGAGTTTGATTGACAACATCAATTAAAGAAAAAAACCCTGATTTTCCAAAAAGAATTAAAAATTTTAGTTTAAAACACTAGAGTAAAGTATGTACTTTAAATATAAAACTCAAGAAGTGACAACCTATTTAGAAATATATGGCCAGATATAAGAACTGATCGAACTCGAGCATGTGGAACAGCTCCCAACATCTCAACCCGATCTTGAAGACCATGCTTTTCCCTCATCTCTTCTAGCCGCACACGCTTCGGTCCATCTCCTCCAATAATGAATCGTACCTATGACAATTACATGTAATCTAAGAATGAAATACTCCAATTACATCTTTCTGCGGAGAAATACACTGATGACATAAAAATGCCATCCTCAATATAATGCAGGCTTTGACATGAATGTCATACTAATTAATATGTTGTCTACTCAATTGTACTCATTAAGCATCATTTTATTTGGAAATTTTAACTTAAGTGATTTTTTTTTTAATTTGAGAATGCATATAAGTTAGGTCATGCAAGCAGAAATGTAGCCATGCAAAGTAAGCTATCAATATCATGCTTAAATGGCAGGGGTTCGTGAAATAAGAAAACAATGAAGTCCATAATAACTCAACCTATGGCAAAACTAAAGAAAAAACAGTCCTTGCATAGCCAGGGGTTCAGGTGAATCAACCACCCATAAGAAGACTAGCCAAAGTGAATACTTCAAATACACACTATCTGGACTTGAAACAACTTACATTTGCAAACATCCGACAGACTTCAGGAATGACTTCAACAAGCAAATCTGCCCCTTTGCGATAAACCAATCGACTTATAACCACAATGATAATCTCGTTTGTACTGAGTCGGTTTGAAGCAGGCTTAAACATAGCAGTATCAACAGCATTAGGTACTACAAAAACTTTTTCTGGTGGCAAACCTGATCGTAGAACTGTGTTTTCCTTACTAGTATGTGAAACACATATAGCCTCAGTAACATCTGCTAACGTAAATTGCAATACTTTGTTCATATGGATGCTTCCCACATCAGCAAAACCATAGAGAGAATGATCAGTAAATACAACCTTGTATCCCATGGTCCTTGCATGCATCAAAGCTTCGTGAGAAAGAGTTGAAAACGCCTGGTGTCCATGCACTAACGTAATTTTTTCTCGAATAAGGATTGTCCTGACGATTGAAAGTGTCCCGTAGAAGGTTGGCAATGTATTTTGCATTAGAAATGGTTTCCATGGTACATAATACACTTTTAGGCCTCCCGTCATGTATCTCACACCGGTACGATTTCCATAAGCATGAGTCATCACCACAACCTAGACAATTATTTTCTTAGAAGTTTATAAAATTGCCAGTAGTTTAAACTTGCATAGATATCAAATCAAAAAGGGTACTAGGCATGTAAACAGCTAGGAAGGGAAATTCAACGGAAATTGGGGACCAAAATAGTGAAAACTTTCTCATCAACATATTATTTAGGATTTTTGACGGGATTAAATTCCATCGACATCCCATAAAATACAATATTTTGCACAAAACATTTTATTGAAATTGCATACAGAAATTTTAATTTAATTTTCCTAAGCTTTTATATAATTTGTTTATTCATTCATATTTTAAAGTACTATCTAAGCTTGAATAAGTTATCACTTACTAGTTCTTCAATATGTTTCCCTCTTTTTCCCTGTCTCTTAACATCCCCTAAATGGCCCGTCCCGATGTATTTGAAAATTTAAAAGACTTAGATATTCCAAAGTCCAAACCACGTGTTGAGAATGACTTAACACCGGCCCTACTCAAAATGAGATGCCCCATGTTTCTTAACATATAAATAGGGAGGGTAGAAAATGAAAACTGATAACTCTAGAATGAACTACCAAATAACGATGCAGAAGAAATATACACCTTGAAATACTCCCTCTACACCTTGAAATACATTTCGATTCAATAACAAAACCATATGAAACACATTGAAGAATCGTCCCTAACCTTGTGACCCAGTTTCAACAGACATTGCGAGAGATAATAGATGTGACTTTCCACACCGCCAAAGTTGGGATAGAAAAAATCAGAGACCATCAGAATTCTGTGTCTTCTTCGATCGCCCATCATAAAAATCTCCCAGACACCTACAATGTGCCACACATCGTGATCCAATCTAACAAACCTTCCGCGTACACAATAAATTCATAATTGGGTCCACGTAAAAAAACATAGTCATACAAGTAATTCAAATACATAACATGTTTAGCCCTCTGAAATCGACACACTCGCGGTAACTAATAAGCAGACCCCATGATAAATTGTACAAAAACAAGTTAATCGAACACTCCATCGCCCAAAATCGATGAGAGAAATAGAGGAGGCGAAAGTGAAACGAAGAAAGAAAGAATTACCCGGTGAGGATGGAGGATGATGCCCAGAGACAGATTTAGTTCGGAATGAATACTTGTGCCTGGAATATTCCTAATTAAGAATTATGGGAATCCATGGAAATAGCTTCAGACAACTACGAGAGGAGTAGGATCCTTCAAGCGAGCAGTGAGTGGGAAAAAAATGTAGAGTTTGGCCAAGTTTACAGAAATCAAACACCAGATTTAAGGGAGGTATGGTGGAGGAGGGAAGAAATTATGGAGCTCATGCGCACAAATGGATTGATTTCAACTGAGAACCCAAGATCGGGAGAGGTTCGAATCATCCAAACTCACGGCCTTGCCAGATGAGCCAAACAGACATTGGAATACCAATGTTTTGAGTATAATTCGTTAATTACATTGGAAAGTTCTTTCTTTTATTTGTTTAATCAATTAATTACTTAAATATAACCGTTCATTAATAAGTGAAAATATTTGCCTCAAATTGTTTAAATATATATATATATCTATATGTATATTGTATTAAAAAGGTAGGACGTAGGAAAAACATTTTTGGACACTTTTACCCTTTACTAAATTTACAAATTACAAATTATAACATTTACAAATATTAAATTAATTATTAATTATTAATTATCCATACTATAAATGCATGGAATATAAAAAGTTGGAATGCAAAAAGTTTTCCAACAACATTAAATTAATTTTTTCTTTAATTAAAATTCATACTAAAATTTCAAGAGTTTTAGAATTTGAAAAACTTTCGTAACGTTTTATTCTCTACTACTATAAAAATAGGGTTCTTCTACATGTTTTTCCCAAGTTTCAATACTTTTTTATTCTTAGTTCCTTCAAACATCTCTCAAAGATGATTCAATCATGAAAACATCTCGAGATATTTGTGAGATATTCATCAAGTTGTAAGGGAGGCATATGTTGAATCTACATATCTCGAATACTAGGTTTGTGACGTTACCATTCCACAATTTTACAAAGTTGAATAATAGTATATGTCAAGCAATCTTCAAGAATGAGCATATTTACTCTAAAAGATGAGTGTATAGTAAGTATTTGGATTTTTTTTATTTTGTTACTATTGTTATTTTTCTAATTTAGTGTGTTTTTTATTTGGAATTTTTCTTTTTTTAGCAATTTAATTTAGTTTAGGATTTGGAATTTTCTTTTTGTTACTAATGTTTTTTTATTGTTTAGTGTACTTTTTTTATTTGGAATGTTTCTTTTTTGAGCAATTTTATTTTGAATATGTGTTTAAAATATAGATAATTACAAGCTCATGTTCTTATTGTTGAAAAAAAAAACAATCATAGAAATCAATACATAAAAAAATGTTTAATTAATAAATTAATTATAAACAATAATTTGTATAGAATCTTAAAAGGTGGAATATAAAACTTTTGGTCATTTTATTTTCTAATAATATAATTTGAAGAATTTTTCTTTAATAAATTTAATTATAATATAAAATTAGATCAATAAAATAATTTATATTTAGTTAAAAAATTCAACATGTATAACAAAATGTCAGCTCTAAACAAATATTTAATAAACAAACAAAATATTAAAAAAAATAAAATAAAGGACCCATATTAGGTTGAAATAATTTAAAAATAAAAATATTAAAATATCTATTTACTTTTTTATTAATATATAATTTTTTCCTTTACTTTTAATTTATTTATTTACAAAATATATCATTAACAATTAATTATAAATAGTATATTTAAAAAATAATTATAAATAGTACATTTTATTATTAGTAATTAGCTGTCCATAATAATAAATATATATAAAAATTAATCTTAATTATTTTTAAAAATAATTATACTTAAAATATTTTAGGTGAAATTATATAAAATTTAAGTTACCTTATAATTAAAAAAAATGTTACGTGCATTGCACGTGGTAATACACTAGTATATATATGTGCCTTAAATGACCACTAATCTATTCGAAAGTAATAGATTAAAAAGAAACATAATAAATATAATAGGAGGATTGGGTGTTAAATAATATCTCTAAAGAAGTTATTAGATTAAGTGGTTTTTCAAATTTGTTAAAAAGCTTTGGAGAGTTGAAGCAACTGTAGGCTACTAAAGTGTAAAACGTGGTAAAATTGTGGCAACAAGATCGCCACCTTATCTCAAAGGTTAAAATGAGACATATTTGTAGTCGTATAAATTTGCTGGATGAGCAAGTATGATTGGACTATAAATAGGTGGGCACCCATGCTCGACAACCCATTAGGGGTTTTTCCAGGTAAAATTACCGTGTCCTATTCGTGATCAGAGTTTTGGTTTGAGACAGTACGAGAGCAATCTTGTATACCCTTTCAAAATGTATAGAGATTGGGTATGAACCTTTACAGAGGCAATTTCGTATGCCCTTTCAAAAATTATAGACATTGGGTATGAATCTTTACACGTAGAACTTTTAGCAACCAAATAGGGCATCTCTCTTGCACTAGACTTGCAAAATGCATAAATCTTTAAGCTGAATAATTATTTTAAGGAGGTGGTTTCACCGCACATTCGAATGAATTTAAACATCTCACCTGATCGTATGGCAAAAGCAATAATTTCCTCTCATGCATATGTGTTATGGCCATCTTTCTTTACCTTTCCTTCGTGGTTCAATTTATCCACATATTTATCTGGTGTCATGATAGCCCAAGTGACTTTTCATACTTGATGAAGTTTTGACTCTGTTTTCAACTCCATTTTAAAAGGTTTAAATATTATTTTGATTTTTATACTTTCGACTTTTGTTTATTTTCATTAATATCTTATTTATTTTGATTAAAAATTTAGTACCATGTTTTCCTCACAAATTTTTTTAAAATGTAGCAATAAATTTGTATCGAAAGATTTATATTGTGAAATTTGTGCTAAAATTAATCAAAGTAAAAAAACAATAGACTAAAATAAATATACATCTCGACATTTAGAAATGTATTTCAAAAA
>NW_019104596.1:534481-553187 GCF_001995035.1 Momordica charantia
CGACTTTTGGAAAAAAGGCAGATTTCAGCTCTCATAGTCTAATATTTTGTTATTTCTTATCTTAAAAAAGATCGAATGGACCGCTTGTTTGACTTATAACATCATCGGCTTACTTTTCAATCTAAGTGATTTCACAATGTTAAAGAGTTGTTCTTTTTTTTTCCCCTTTTAATATTGTTACTCATTTGAAATTGTGGCGTTTCCATTTGGGTTTCAGTTCAGAAGCCAAGGGAACAGGTTGCAGATGCAGAAGCTTTGCAAGATATTGCAAACTCCCTCGTGACATCTATAAGGTCGCAGTCAAATGAAGGTGTTACTCCATCGGATTTTGTTAGTTGTCTGCTCAGAGAGTTTGCCCAGATTGGCAATGGAGTAACTTCTGAAGAAAATGATATGGTTTCTGTCAGTTGGAAAGATATTGGGCGTGGTGTTTCATCTATTTTCATGAATGGCCATGGATGCTGCACCATGTGAGATTCATGGATTCCTTTTTCTCACTAACCTGATGCTAAAGTGTCTTCAATGGATGTTTTGGGTCAATTATGTAACTTTCTTTGTCTTGTGTTTTTTTTTCAAGGCTTGGACCTATGAGCACTCAGTTGAAACAGCGAAAGACTAATAATATTTCCAGGAAACGTTCCAAGCCTACTGAAAGTTCGAGACCTGCAGAGGTTAGGCCGTAAAGATTTGGATATTGAAAGACCAGTTTGATAACAATTTTGTTTTTTTGTTTCTTGTTTCTAAAAATTAAGTTTAGAAACACTATTTCTTCTTATGTGTTTGTTTGCTTTGTTATCTACATTTTAGTAACATTTTCAAAATCTAAGTTAAACTTGGAAAAAAAAATTTGTTTTTGTTTTTGAATATTTGCTAAGGATTCAAATATGTTTTTAAGGTAAAAAACATAATAAAAAATAAACATAATTTTTTAAAACAGAAAACTAAAAAGTTTTAAAAAACTAAAAATGGAATAGATATCAAACAAGACCTAAATATTTTAGGATTGAGTCATCTCTCACTCTGTTCTAAGCTTTGTTAACTTGTTGGTTGAACCTATACAAGGTGTTTGCTATAAATCATTGAACTTGCTAGTGTTAAAGCTGGATCTTACAGAATTTGCTTGGAGTCACTCTTCAAGGCTTGCTTGGCTACTGCTGTGGATATTCTTTACTCATGTCTATAACTTTGTTCTATTTGCTTAAGTGGTTTGAATTAGATTGCACTTTATTTTTGTTTCTTATGAACTTGATATTTTATCATCACACTGGTGCTAGCATGTTCATAATTTTAATTCATAACTGCAGGTTGAAGAAAATGGATCTGAAAAAAAAACTGATACAGACAAGAACATGAGCATAATGTTTGTAGCTTTGAGGAGGAATAAAAGGGTTAAACTTGAACATTTGATATTGAATAGAAGGTCTTTTGCACAGACAGTAGAAAACTTGTTTGCTCTATCATTTCTCGTTAAGGATGGTCGGGCTGAGATAACTATCGATAAAAATGGCTCTCATTTTGTGTGTGAGTAAACATCTACAAAACTTTCTATACTTTTGTTCGAATGCATTGTGTTATTTGCATTATCCTTACATTTTCTTTCAAAATTTTCAGCACCAAAGAATGCCCCTGCCCACAGTTCCATTATGTCACATGAAGTTAGTTACAGTCATTTTGTATTCAGATTCGATTTCAAAGACTGGAAGGTACAAAAAACTTTTAACTTGGCACTTTGCAGTATCATGTAACAGAGTTTAAATATTACTAAAAATATTATGCCCTCTTGATTAATGTATACAAAATTGGCTAGAAGCTTATAGTATATGTCATGTTGTATACTCTTTTAGATCTTTGGCTTCAATTGAGGAACACATACTTGTGATATTTATTTGCAGCTAATGGCGAGCAAGGTACCAGTTGGAGAGGAGTTGATGCCTCACAGGGACTTTCTGAACTCAGCACCGCCACCGCAAGCAGAAGCATCAGCAGGCGATGATTCTGAAGCAGTGGGCTTACCCACTACTCCAATCCGGAAGCTGTCGAGAAATCGAGGTTTAGTCGTGCAATCTGTGGTTGAAGATTCTCCTGACAATGACACTCATTCAGGACCAACTGCAATTTTGAGGTGTAAGAGGAAGCTCAGTCAAGGTTTGGTAAATTAGAACTTGGAAAACTCACCAGATGTGAAGAATGCTTCTTTCCTCTCATTGTTCTGTTGGTTGTATATTTATCGGCTGCATTGTAAATAGGTCATTACTGATTAGGTTCTCAGAGAACGATAATTTGGCAATTTGAGTTTTCTAACAGGGTTTTGTTAAAGGATGTTTGGGGAGTAGCTGTGAGAGTGCCTGGGTAGCTTAGATCAAGCTCCAATTATTTTGTAAAGGTCCTTTTTTGTTCCCCTAAAACTACCATATAAAAGTAAAGTGCCTCATTAGGGCCAGGGGCGATTATTATATTTATATATATATTTGTAATTCTGCAATAATCTAAATATGTCGACTTTGCCAACTCGAATATTGCTCAATAGTTTAAAGTACTTATAATGGTATAATCCTTTACCGATAATCTGATTATAAGCATGTTAGCCCCATTCAATATATACTTTGAAGCAACATCCTTACGTTTTGAGGACTTTGTGAATACATCTTAAATGGACCCAGTTAATTGGATGATGACATGGTTTTAGAAATCATAGAGAACTGACAAATCTATCAAAGTAGAAAAAGAAAACCTCTTGCCAAAATTAGGGCCAGGAGCTTAATGAAATGAAGTTCATGCAAACTATGGAGCAAGAACAAGAAGAGATACAAAGACTTGGCACCAGGGTCAGCAGCAGCAGTTTCTTCTCTTGTATTGACTTTATCAGCTAGCTATGGTGTCTGTGGGTTATCAAAGTCCCTCGAATATTGGGCTATCGACTGCCACGCCCATGGCGTTCAAACCGTTGTCCACATAGATAACAGAGCCAGTTATGGCAGAAGCTAGAGGTGATGCCAAGAAGGCAGCTGCATTCCCCACCTCCTCTGTTGAACCAGTTTTGGAGATCAAGATTTGGTAAAAACAACGTTAGAATAAAATGAATGATGCAGAAGAGAAAGAAGAAACTACCTGCAGATAATTCTTTCTGCAGAGGTGCATTTGCTAGTGAGTAGTCTATCATCATATCAATGAATCCGATTGCTTTTGCTGCACGGCTTCTTAGTGGACCTGAGGATTGAGAGCTTAGATTCTTAACTCTAAAGATAAACTGCAGTTTCCCTAATTGACTCATTGAAGCTGATAAGAAACTCTCAATATTGACTTAGTGGCCTTGAAGATGTCAAATTCGAACAAAAAAATGATAGTTAAATTACCAGCAGAGATGGTGTTGACTCTGATTTTATTTTTTCTACCTGCCTCGAAAGCAAGCACCTGATATGACAGAAATTAAGAATGCCATCAGGAAAAGTAAAAGGAAGAGGAGAAATAAAGCAAAGTACAGCATCTCACTCGTGTATCACTCTCCAGTGCAGCTTTTGCTGAACTCATACCTCCACCATATCTGATCATTTACAAATTACAATTCAAGTTGTCACCTCATGAGAAGGGAGATGTAGAGCAACAACGTGTTAAATACACATACCCCGGAATGATCCTTTCAGAAGCAATGTACGTAAGAGAGATCGAAGAACCGCCTTTAATATCAGGAATCAAAATTTAGCACAAGACATGCCCTTCCAGCCAAAAGCTTCCATAGTTCATGAAAGGAAAAAAGACAAGCAATGAAGAATGGACTAGAGAACATGCCTGGATTCATTATTGGAATGAAATGCTTAAGAAGAGAAATGTAGGAGTAACTTGAAGCAGATAAAGCCGCTAGGTAACCTTTCCTGGATGTCTCTAAGAGAGGTTTACTCACCTGTTGAAAATGAAATCTTTTATTATGAAGATACCAAATGGTGGTATAGTTAAGTGAATTAAAGAAATTGCATACCTCTGGCCCATTTGCAAGTGAGTGCACAAGGATGTCAATGGTCCCAAAATCCTTCTTCACTGATTCTGCTACTTCCTGAAGAGTCAAGAAAAAAAAGGAAAAAAAAAAAAACTCACTAGGTAGGATATATTTAGTCTTATTTATTATTATTATTATTTTAATAAATGTGGGGGCGGGGGATCGAACTCACAACCTCTTCGTTGGAGATATATGCTAATTAACGCTGAGCTATGCTCGCCTTGGCATATATTTAGTCTTATTAGTCCTCCTCGCATCCGTTAAAGTGATTATTAATATTAGGTGGGGAGGAAAAAAACGTTACATTATTTTGGCTATAGAATCTCCCAACTCTAATACTATCCAATACTACTATTAAATCGAAAAGCCTAAATTGAGAAAACTTTGAGAACTGAACTCAATTGTACAAAGTGAAAATTAGGGGTCTGTTTGGTTACGTTTTCATTTTCAATTTTTGATAAACATAAACGATAGGTAACTATTTTGTTTCACGTTTTTCATTTTTAAAAAATAATTTCAAAATTGTGTAGAAAATTTAGAAACAACACAATCAAGTTTCTTGTTATTGTATCCAGTTTTTTTTCCCTCTTCAAAATAAAAAGTATTATTTTATCATTTTTGACTTATAAAATACATAATATATATGACATACAAATTTTTAAATTTTAATGTTCATTTAAAGCTTTTATTTTTTTAATTTAAAATTTTAGAGAACAAGAAATAAGAAATGGTTAACAAATTTTCTCAAAAAAAGAAAAAGAAAAAAAAATGAAATGGCTAACAAACATGTTCTTGTTTATTTTTTCAATAAAAAAACAAGAAATAAGAAACAGAAAAAGAATGCTACCAAACGGTCCCTAAAGTGCCCCGTACATATATTAAATAGAAGTGGTTACTTTGAAAGAATGATACTTGTGCAAGGGAAGTTCAGTACCTGAACTGTCCAATTAGTGGAACCTGCATACCGCTTATTTGTTTTTATCTGCAAGAAATGAAATCAACTCATGCACGGGTTCTTTTGGAATGTTAAAAAACAACACCAATTCTCTGGCTTACATCTTCAGGAACATCCTCAGGATTGTCAAAAACTGCATCAAGAGGATACATTTTGGTGATCTCCATTAAAGATCCGTCTGGCAATCTGAAACATCAAATTCTCAGTAGCAGAAGAAACTACAATCAAGTTCTACTCAGGATTTAATATGGTCATGACATCTTACATTCGAGATTCATCGAACTTTCCACGTCGCAAGCTGGATTCAAAGATGTTTAAAGCCTAGATAAGATTACTCCAAACTCTTAATGACCAATCTTACAAAAACAGATAAAACATCTTCAAATATAAAGATAAAAATTTCTCTGAGATTATACTTACAGGCACCCACGTACCGACAATGATTTCAGCCCCGGCAGCAGCAAGGGACTTTGCTATTGCCCAACCATAGCCATTGTCATCAGCTACACCAGCAATAAATGCCCGCTTACCTTAACAGATATCCTAATTTTAGCAAAAATTGCTGATCTTTAATCTTCAAACAAAATATCAGCCACTTATGTTAAGAAGTTATTTAGAGAATTAAACTAATCAGCATCAGAAGTAGAAGGTTATGAACTCAAATTCCTATATGTTCATCTTCTTAGTTTCGGAAGGAATTGTTCAGGAGTAAGGTCTCTTTAGTGAAGTAAAAATTTGAGCCCTCATGTAAGGAGAATTCTAAGAAATAACTTCAATAATTGAATTGGTGGTATTTTAACAATCTAAACAAGAATGTTACTGAAGTTTTACATTGATGTATGCAATCAAGTATAGCATAAATGATGACACGACATGATTTATTAAAAGCAATCAAGCAAGAAGAAAATATAAAACAGAGAGATCCCCCAATCTGTTTTTTCAAAATAAGAGGAACTGTTAAGAGTAAAAATACATTAATGTGTAAAAGAAATCTACAAACCTAAAGTCAAACTAAGAAACATGTGCATATTGACGGAACAAAATTTGAGCCAATAAAAGGAGGAACTTTAAAACTGAAGGGATAACCTTTTAAATCAATCGGCAGCCCAAAGACTGGTTTGTCTTCACTAGATCCAGACACGGCTCTAGTTGAAATCTTTTCAAATTTTGTAGAAGATAGAGTGGTGGAATTCAGCTGAAAGTGTTCCAAAGAGGATATATTGTGGACACTTCTAAGTGTAGCCCATGGTATTGCCTTTGAATTGCCACCAAGAACTGGTGGAAAAACAACCTTGACACTTCTTGGAGTGGAGAATTTGCAAGTTCTCAGTGTAGTAATCTGAATATTGGTGGCTGCTGTTGTCGACATATTTCAGAATCAATTGTTTTGCTGCGAAGATTAGCAATCTATAAATAAAAAATCCATAACTCCAAAACTCGGCCAATTAAGCTGAAAATGTAAGCCTAGAAACTATTCACTCTCATCACACGGACATATTTACAAACATCTAAAGAACAAAAAGTAACTCTTAAGCACTCACTTCGGTAACCGACCAATGTACGAAAAATTCATCAGGACAAATGATTTCAGATTCCGAGAACATCGAAGAACATGCAGGATTCAAGAGATTCAAATCCTTAGGCGCAGTGAGATTACGGCACATATATACACATTTTCCAGGAATATCAGAGAAAAAATAGCAGAAACGATCGAATAACATGCAGGATTCAAGAGATTTAACTCCGTAGGCGCAATGAATGAGATAACGACATAATTTACACATTTTCCAGGAAGATCAGGGAGAAATAACAGCAGAAGAATTTTTACATTGGTCGCGACGGAGGGCGGCAATGGAGATCACAACATGATCAATCGGCAGTTTGTTGATTGGGTTTTGAAGAGTGATCAAGGGAAGTAATATAGTGAAAACTAGAGAGCGTGTGGATGAAAGCGAAGAATTAATGGGTTTGTAGAGGTTGAGAGGAAGCTTCGAAAATGTCGAAAAGGGTCGTTGAGACACAGCGGATTACGAGAGAGAGAGAGAGAGAATTGATGAAGCAGTTGGGTTACAGTTGGAGAGAAGAGCCATGTTGGTAATGGTAGCTCAGCTGCTTTCACAAAAAAATTTTTGGCCATTGGAGAAGAAAGAGTTTTTGTTTTTTTGTTCTTTTTTGCCTTCTCTCTTTTTCTACTTCACATGATTACGGATTTCGAATCATCGACCTTTGAGATAGTAGTACATTCTTGCTCGGTGGTACATTTTCTAACGTAACTTCCCTCTTGAATTCCTACATGGTCCTAGTCTAGAGCATATAGACAAATATATATTTTTTTAATTTTGTATAATTTCTGAGTGATCCACCTGTCTATATGCTAAATCTTAATGAAGGAAGTTTTTTCCATTTTTTATCAACTAATTTTTCCTTAATACAACGTATAATCGAAAGTGGGGATCCGAACTCATGATATTTAGATTAGAGATTTAAGTTGAGGATTACTTTCAACCTAAACTAATTGAACTATGTTCACATTTGCATTACTTAAAATTTAAGTAATTAGTAGGATCCATTTAGCTATTAAATACAATATAAATATATTAATACAAAAAAATTTAGTACTATTGATRAATGAGTATTTCCTAGCCCTCCATCATGTTTTCGACAATTTTTCATTTTTCTAAAAAATATATAGCTGTCAATTTTTTTTTTCTATTGGCCACTTTATACCGATCAGTGTGCATGTAAGTATTGTTCATTTATATGGAAAATTTTGTTCCACATTACTTGCCTATTCATCGGCTAGTAAAAGCTCATACTCATGGTCATGGCGTATTTTTATGGGTCAATTTCTATAACATTTATAAATTAAGTATATCACTAAAATAGTTTAGTCAATAAAAATAAAATATACCACATTAAAAAGCATTATAGTTCTTTTATTTCTGTTTGTTTATATTCTAGTATGGTCCCATGACTTTGAAGATATCTATTTTAGCTTTCGAAGTTTTACATTCGGTATATTTTGGTCCCTTCACGTTCAAAGTGACTATTTTGTGGTTCATGAACTTTTAATAAAAGTAACTATCTTAGACAGTTAGACCTCACCGTTTTTTACTTTCAACGACGAATACTGTGGATTTAAGTATATATATCAATATGTTGGATTTGACACATATTTGAGCCACATAAGTTGGTTCAAACGAACATTAAAGGGACTAGAGGGAGAGGGTAGGTATTTGGGAAATTGACACATATGACCTAAAAAGTTTCAGGTTTTGTCCAAATGATCTAACATCAGAAATTTTACTTTTTTTGATTTAAGAGAAGTTTGTCTATACCTTAGAACCTGTGAAAAGACGAGATTGTCCCTAATTTATATGAAAAAGTTCAAATTTTTGGATATCAAAGTAACGATAAAACTCGACCTAGATTGCAGCCAACTCGATCGAGTTTTTAAATGATTTTGACCAACCCCAATTATTATCACCAACTTTTCATTATTTTAAAGGAGGTTAGTTTGTTATTTGTTTTGAGTATCAGTTGCATTTTTTAAGTTGAAAGAGATTCTAAACTAGACCGATAGCATAAATTTTAACTTTTTACTTCAGTTTTGTTAAATGTCGGGTGATTTGCATATCAAACTCGACGGAGTCGCTTAAACCCAGTCGAGTTTTATAAATCCCAACCGAGACATTTTTTCGAAGTCCGTTACATATGAAACTCGAGGGAGTTCTTAAACTCGAGGGAGTTGCTTAGGAACCCAGTCGAGTTTTGTAAATTTTCAAAATTCTAGTCGAGATTTTGTATAACTAGTCGAGAAATTTTTCCGAATTCAATTAACTATCTGTTTTTTGTTTACTCTCATTGCAGAATGTGTCGCCTATTTGTAATCTACGATGGTAAATGAGGTACGAACTGTTTATGAAGGTGGTGTTATGGGAGGTTTAGACGTCGACGAAATGATAACATATGACGACCTAGTAAATGCATTGTACACGCTTAGAGAATTGATCCTAATTAATTCAATATTGTTATAGAATGCATATATAAATTTCAAATCCAAATTGAATCCTAATTTGAAATCCCCTAAATTAAATTGAACCCTAGACTGAAATCCCGTGGAAACTTCCTCGAGTTTTGGCACCTATTTTTTGCCAACAAACTTAAAGAACTCGAGAGGGATTCAATGAAAAACTCGACTGGGATTCAAAGAAAAACCCAGATTTTAGTTCACAAATCCAAAAACTACTTTTTTTTTTTTTTTACAAATGTAACACAAACACTCAGAAACAACCGAAAACAACAACTCGTTTAATACCCCACATAAAATCGCCATAAAAAATGTGAGATACTACCTCTGTCATTGCCAAAAAACCCAAGATTCGTGGGAAAAAAATGTTGAAACGTGTGAGATACTAACCTTTTAGTATGCGCTTTAGATTTTAGACGAGTTTCACACGGACAAATGATGAAGTATGGAACAAGAAAAAAACTTGATGGAAAACTCGACGAAGAAAAAAGGAAGAAGGAAAGACGAAAGTAGAGAGAAGACGAAAGTGGAAATGAAAGAAGAGGGACGACGAAAGGGAGGAAGAGCAACGGTTAATTCTAAAATGAGGGGTAAGTTTGTCATTTTACATTATTTGATTTATATTAAAATAATAAATTGGGTTGAAAAAGTGAAATTTTTAATTTTGGATCATTGTGGCAAATTGAAAACTTAATTAGGTTAGATATGTCGATTTCCCCTAATATTGAGTGAAAACCAACAACAACCATAATGACAATTTTTTTTTATATAAAAAGTTTAATAAATATTCAATCATTCTAAAAAAAAATCCTCATATTTATTCGAAAAATATATTGATAAAATATTTTCGTTTATTTTTTTTTTATTGTTTATTGTTTCTTATTTTCATTTTTTTTTACCAACATAAACGTTTTTCTTGTTTCTCATTCTTAAATGAAGTTAATTTTTGGAATCAATAAAATTAGGTTTTTTGTTTCTATTTTTTTCCCTTCAAAACACAGATTATAAAAAGCAGTATTTTATCATTTTATTTTAAAAATAAACCTAAGTTAAAAGACTTGTCTTTCAATATTAGGGAACATCTTTATTTCTTAAAGAATGAAACACAAGAATGAAATACATGATTATTTTGTGGAGCACAAAAAATAGTACATTTAGACTTAAAACATAAGAATCTTCAAAATTATGGAATGAATAAATGGAAAAACTGGTTATCACTATGACCTATATCCGATTAAATGGTCCAAATTACTACCACAAAAATAGTAAAATAGAGTACATCATATGGCAAAAAATAAAGCCTAATAAATAGCAAAAAGTAAATATGACATAAAAATTTTGAAGGGTTAATTTGAATAATTAAATTTGATATAAAATTTACTTTTTAATACAAAATTTTAGAGAATAAGAGACTAGAAATAGTTAATAAATATGTTTTCGTTTCCTCTTCGATAATAATAATAAATAATAAAAAACAAAAAATAATTACCAACTTAACGTAGTCCTATTTTCCTTGATTGAAAAAAAAAAAACAAGAAAACAAGAAAAGGGAAATAAAAAATAAGAAACAAAAATCAGAAACTTTTCCACATAAGCGGATAAAAATCTACATTAAATCCCACGACATAGAAAATGAATAAATCAATTTTTTTAATACAATATTTCAAATTACTATTAATGGATAAAATACATGGTAGTGTACAAATATTAATAAGTTATATAGTCTTAAAAGTTTTCACAATCAAAGAATAATCAAAGAATTATCAGGGTATATAATCTAGATTATGTTTTTTTTAACAGATTCATTCCATCAAAATAAAATGGATTAAGTGAATATATCTTTGACAGACTTTTTTTCAAAAAAAAAAAAATTATTATGTCAGTGAAAATTCTCAAAACAATATTTTTTTATGTTTTAAATGTTTTCAAATTCTGAATTTGAAAATTTTAAAAACCAAAATTAGATAAATATATTATACCATGCTATAAATTATTTTCGTTCTTATTAAAACTAAAAAAATACAAAACATAATTATATTATGAAATATATAATTATGCAAAAATTTATAATATACATGTTAATAAATCAATTAATATTATGATAGATTTAACTAAATATTTAGTTAGTAAATATCATTAGTTTATAAATATATTACTAAAATATCTTGAATAACGTTTTAAACTAATTTTTAAATTAATCGGAATGAGAATGTTATTGTTTTTATGTTGTTTAGCAGAAATTTGATGGAGTCGAAATCAGAATTTCTTTGATTTGTTTACTTGACAATTTATTTAATACTAATGAATAATGAATAATTAAACAAAATTCATCGATTAAAATATTTTTTTTATTAAAACAACCCTCATTTTACATAAAGTATGAGTCAATCATTAAGTTTTATTTCTAATATTTAATAATAATGAGTTATATTTTAAAAATTTTATTGATATTAATTAATAATAATAAAGTAAAATTAAATATTAAATATTAAATACAAATTTATAATATTTTATAATAAAATCACATCCACTAATAAGAGTGGTATAAATTTTTTATCAGAAAAAAGTTAATTATTAATAGTGTAAATAAAAAATAAATAATAAAAATATAAAACAATTAATTAAAAAAGTCATGGATCTTGTTAATACATGAGAGAAAAAAGTAATTGCAATAAATACGTAATAAAAAATTAAGAATGATATTGATGAAGGCCTATAAGAGAAATAAGATTATCAAATTTGAGTCCCACCACTTGACTTCATTCCTATAATTTGGTAAACGTCATCATGGAAAAGTTCATTCCAACATGACCTTAATTAATGTGCAATATTATGTTTGCATTATTTACTATTCTTCTCTCAAACGAAGCACTACCAAGTCTCCCTCAAATAATTATCCATTAATCAACTCTTAGGCACTTGGAGGGTATGCTCTATCCAATTAGAATCATTTTCTCTAAAGCACATTGCATGTCTTAATAGAGCTTAACGACAAATCACGGTATAGGATAATTGATGGTGACCATCTTAAACAATCTTCCATTCAAGTGATGATCTGTCAAGCCTCTCTTCAACAATCTTGTTATCGAARCATGTTACCACGAATTTACAAATCCCATTGCTGAGATTTGCTGATGACTTTCTATTTAACATATGAGAATCCTTCCACAATTCATAATGATTATGCTTCTCAAACTGATCACCAATTTTTTTAATTCAGCACCAGGAGAGCATCACTATAATATCAATTGTCACGTCCGGACAACATACTTTTCCTTATTTCCATAAGGATATAATGATATTGTCCACTGCATGTCTAATCCCGACTTTACTTTTTAGTTTCACCGAAAAGATGCAGTACTCATGAACTTCCCTCCCATTAACTTTATCTCTACCATTTCTAACCATTTGCATCCCCACGTATTTTCCACCTATGATCTACATCCTTAAAACCCTAATTTGAAGTAGCAATTCAATTTTAWTCAATCAATATGAACTCCAAATAGCCTAATTCGCTTTTCCCCAATTTTTTCCTCATTAGGGTTCATCACTCCACTGTTTAAAATCTCCTCCACCTCCTTCTTCTTCTTCCCACAGTCCTTCTCCCGATTAAGCCCTAATCCACTCTGCAATTTCTCATTCTTGTCCGCTAAGCAACTACTCTCGCTCTCACGATCCTCTGATTTCTTGTAGATCACGTCTATGAAGTTCAGTGTTACGCTTCCGCCATTTTCGTCTGATCCTCCGCCGCAGCTCTCGTATGTGTAGAACGTGATGATGTCGTTCGCCTTCAGCTTCTTCTCCTTCACGAATCGATTCCAGCCTCTGGTGAACACGAAGCTCTGGCTGCTCCTCCAGTAGCAGTATCGGAACTTCCATGTCTTCATCGCCGTGTCGTAGAACACGATTTCGATGTCGTCGCCGTTTTCGTCTGCGCTCTCGCTGATGTACGGGAAGTGTTTCACAGCGTATTTTTTAGGGATGACGAGCCGATTGAGCTTCCCGACGTCGCTCGGCGTTAATTCCTTCTGGAACAGATGGCTGCAGGAGAAATGGCCGTCGCCGTCGCCATTCTCGAAGCCGCTTCGCGGATTCTGGAAATCCGAGTCGTGAATTTGAGATTTCGTTCTCAAATAGGCGGAGAATTTCGAGGAATACGATCCGTCTTTGATCATGCTCAACACGGCGTCGGTGGAAAAATTGATTTGAAAATTCGGCTCCTCGATTGACCGGCGAGTCCAGGGGAAATTCCGGTGGGAATCTCTGGTGCGGAGCTTGATAGCGGCGCTGTCGTAAGCCATGGCGGCGTCTCTCTCCGATTTGAAGGTACCGAGCCAGATCCTCTGGTGATTGGCGTAGATCTGCGCGCCCCAGCGCCCGTTATGCTGCGGCACAACGCCTTTGAATTTGCCGACGGCGGCGAGAACGTTAAGATCGTGGACCAACCGGGGGCGCTTGGCGGCGGGCAGGGCGCAATCGGAGAAATTGGAATCCGAGGCTTCGTCGGCCGGCTGGTGAGTCTTGACATGGGAGAGCAAGCTGGAAGAAGCTTCGTCTTCCATGGCGGATGTGGGGAAATGGGGAGGAGAAATGGGATTAAAGAGGAAGAAGAAGACATTGTCGAAGAAGTTGGGGAATGGAGAGAATTTCTGTTGAAAGAAGGATTTTTTGAAAGGTGGAGAGTTTTCAGAAACTGAACTGCATTTGGTTGCTTTGAACAAACTGGTGAGTAATTAATTTAACCAAAACCATGAAAGACAACACTAGTTTTCAAAAGCAAATAAGTTGAGAAAGCAACACATTTCTTTTTTCTTTTAATCTTAAATTTGTAGTTGCACCCATATTTAATCTTAATTTAGTATGTTATTTACTGTAAACTAATTGAATTAGCTGTGTCGTCTGTTAATTAACTAGCTATGAAAAATCCAAATGAAGTGTATTTTGTTTGGATAAAATAATACTTAGTTGCTCCGCCACTATACACCTTCTATCCTTAATTCTATTCTCTGCTTGTCAAAAATTTAATTACAGTCATATATCAACGTCTAAATTATTATTATTTTTTATAACAATATTTGAATACTTACCTGAACGAAAGCATATTCAAGTTTTTTAGTTTTATGAAAAATAGAAAATTATCTCTGGTAATATATTTCTCGGTCGAAATTTAATAGTGGTTAGCACACATCTTTGTACTTTTTTAAAAAAATAGGAAAGATATATCTTTTTTGGCATTTCCCTCCCTTGATATGCAAACTGAAATTTCACTCTATGGTTATAAATTCTAATTTTTGTATCTTCAAACTTTGTCATTTTTTAAAATAATTGGTTAAATTACAAGTTTACTTAAATAAAAAAAAAAACTCATATCATCTGTCAACAAAAGTTATTTTAATTTAGCTTTAAAATGTGTTTAATAGAACCACACATTTTAATAATATATCTAATAGGGTTTTAGACTTTAAAAGGCATCTATATAGTCATTTTTTTAAAAGTTTTGGAATTTATAAATTCTTTGATTAAAGTTGAATAAACATTCATCATTGATGTACATTTATTCCTCCTAATGAAATCAAAGACCAAAGAGTAAGACAAAACAGAGTATAGCTCAGCGGTAATTAACATATACCATTTACATCTATTTTACCTAACTAATTAAATCTTATATATAGTCTTTTTTTAGTACAAAATCCTATATATAGTCTTGATTGGTGTGGAAAACACATAAAAATTACTAATTCTTAAGGTAGATTACTAATTCCTAATATAGATGTATGAGATTTAAACCCATTTCGTCTTAATTAACCTAGGCCCTTTGGACGAATGAGCCACCACGAGTGGTTAATTTAGATCTTACCTTTTTGCCACCCCAATAAATCAAGAGTTGTTTATCAAAAGTTCATCAATATATTGGACTAACTCGAGTTAACCTAACCTTAAAATTGACTACCCAAACTCTTAAGGAATAGTCTCGACAAAGCCTTAGACTATAGGTTAAACATTTATCAAACACCAAGAAAGTTAAGTCTTTTATCCAAGTCATGAACTTAGTTGGTCAAATCAAATTAACTAAGTCTTTTTATTAATCAAATCCGATTTTGAATTGACTCTTTAGAGACATAACTTATTATTAAGAGACCCACCCGAATAAATTAAAGATTCAAATAATTAAATTCAAACCAAAATATTTTTCTTAATCAAAACAATTATTGAAAATTTTAATGTCTTAAGCGGATGAATATGAAATTCATTATAGAATATAGCTTTTAATACCAAACCTTTGTAATCAATTTACATTCAAATTAAATTTCCCATTTTTAAGATTCTGTTTTCCAAAAACTATTTAAATTAATTTAAGATATTCTATTATTATTATTATTATAATATAATTTATTTTTATCCTTTATTTTCCAATAGTTAAAAAGAAATAAAAAGAAACCAAGTCAAATGGTGCTTTTTGGAGATTTCTCAGCCAATCAGTTCCTCAATTGAATCCTATTACTTAGGATCTCATCAACAACCATTTCAACATATAAATATTTAATCTCTCTCTCAACAATTCTCACTTTATTCTCTTTCTTATCTCTCCAAAATCACTTTCTAACCCTAAAAAAGGGCAGCTCCCACCATTGTTAGAGCTTAATTTTTCATGTTCTAACATTCATATAGCAGATGTTCAACAGAAGTGTTGTAAGGCAAATTTCTTCTTGACCGAATCGAATCGAATCGAGTTGGCTTTATCAGTGTGACATAAACGATCATTCTTTTACCATAAATGACAAAAGGTTTTGATGGTTCTTCTCGTATTTGGCCAAATCGACGGTTGATTTCTCGATCTGGATTATTACCTCTCGTTCGTGTCGATACTCGATCCTCGCCTTCACCGGAATCTCTCGTTACCATTCCTGAACAAGTCACTCTTGCCCTAATCAAGTTTCGTAAAAAGATCAAAATCTTGAGTTTTAACATTAGGGTGAGTTTGATAGAATTTTTAGTTCCAACATCGCATAATAAAATTGATTCACTTTTTAGATTTTTTAAGTTCTTTTAAAGTGATTTTTGAATGATTTGCAGAACTTGAAATGGATTCTGTCGATTCTGGGACAGAGGTTGCGGTGAAGGTTAGAAAAATTTACAAGACTTGAAATTTATTGATTAATTTACCAAACTTATTTTTTTAATCTAATTTTGGAGTTGTTTTTTTTTTCTCTTTTTAATTTGATCTGATTATTATTTATTTATTTTTAGATTGCTGCAGGAACTGGCTTGAAAGATGCTGAAGTAACAACCTTGGAAGAAGCAGAAGCAGAAGCAGAAGCTGTTAATGAAAACAGCAAAAACGAGGAGCAAAAAACACTTCAAAATGAGGAAAATGAGGAACCGAAAGCACTTCATAATGTGGAAAATGAGGAGCTGAAAGCACTTCATAACGAGGAAAATGAGGAGCCGAAAGCACTTCATAATGAGGAAAATGAGAAGCCGAAAGCACTTCATAATGAGGAAAATGAGGAGCCACAAGCACTTCATAACGAGGAAAATGAGGAGCCACAAGCAGTTGAAAACGAGGAAAATGAGGAGCCACAAGCAGTTCAAAACGAGGAGCAAAAACCACTTTCAAAATTTAAGGAACGACCCACAGTTGCAAAGAACAGAGGAGGATGGAAAAGTGCAAGTCTGTTATTAGGTACTGCCAAATAAATTACTTTTTTTTTTCTTTCTAATCAGCCGAGAAATTTTAGAGAGAGAAACGATTTTGTTTTTGTTTTGTTTTAAGAAACTATTATTATCCAATCAGGAATTGATTAATAACCCTCTTCTCTTTCTTAACATATATTAATTTTGTGGACAGTGAACCAAGCCCTAGCAACCCTAGCTTTCTTTGGAGTTGCAGTGAACTTAGTTCTGTTCTTAACCCGAGTTCTTGAGCAAGAGAGTGCCACCGCCGCCAATGGCGTTAGCATGTGGACTGGCACTGTCTACCTCTGCTCCCTCATCGGCGCCTTCCTCAGCGATTCTTATTGGGGCCGCTACGTCACCTGCGCCATCTTTCTACTCATTTTCGTACTTGTCAGTAACCTCCATGTTGCATTACATCTCGTTTCAATCGTTTTAGTTTTCTTTTTAGGGTAATGTGGCACAGTTATAAATTATAATTATAATATAGTTGGGAAAAAATATTTGACAACATATCGGTGAAAAGAAACACTAAAATTACTCATCTATGAAGTGGATTTCTCTACTTGTAGGTAAGTATTTGTTGCATGTTTTGATAATGATTTCGAAGGTTAATAAAGAAAGAATCAATGAATGTGGCTGCTACAATTGACAAAGTTTTATTCGATCTAGAATTGACTAATAACTCTCTTTTCGTTCATGTCTAGGGTTTGGGTCTACTCTCCTTTACCTCTGCTCTTTTCCTCCTTAAACCAGATGGCTGCGGCAACGACACCCTCAAGTGCATGCCGACGTCCTCCATCGGCATAAACATCTTCTACTTCTCGATCTACCTCATTGCCTTCGGGTACGGTGGCCACCAGCCAACGATCGCCACGTTCGGGTCTGACCAGTTCGATGAGTCGAACCCCAAGGGAGTAAAGGCGAAAGCAGACTTCTTTTGCTACTTCTACTTCGCCCTCAATGCTGGCTCGCTCTTCTCCAACACCATCCTCGTCTACTTCGAGGATACGGGAAAATGGACGCTAGGGTTTCTAGTGTCGCTGTCCTCAGCTGTTCTGGCGCTAATTTTATACTTGCTTGGGACCAACAGATACCGGTACATGAAAACGTGCGGGAATCCTCTACCGCGGGTGGCGCAAGTCTTCACGGCGGCGATTAAGAAGTGGAAGGTGGCTCCGGCGAGTGGCGATGGGCTTTATGAAGTTGAGGGGCCGCAATCTGCCATTAAAGGGAGTCGGAAGATCCTCCATAGCAGCAGCTGTCGGTACATACCCCTAATTTAATTTCAACTACTAATTTAAATCGTGTTTAATGAATAGTAAAAAAATTAGTTTTTAAAATCTTTATTTTCATTTTTTACACATTTTGAACTAAGATGAGGTATTTTACCTTATGAAAAATTTCCTCCAAAACTATAAAAATAATACCTTTTTAATTTTTTGGAACCAAGCATAGTTTAATAATTTTTAGAAAAAAAATAATAATCAAAAGGTTAAATACTAATTTTTAGGAAAAAAAAAATAATAAAAAAGGTTAAATCCTATCTTGGTCTCTTTAATTTCAATGTTGATCTGTTTTGATGCTTGTATTTATAAAACCTATATTTTAATCTTTAAATTTTTTGAAAACGCTCCTATCGATAATCCATGTACTTCTAATAAGTGATAAAATTTCTTGAGAATAGAGTGATAAACTGACGTATTTGTATTAAATATAGAATAGAATTTGGTTTTTTTTTTTTTAAATAGAGACTAAAAAACGAACCAATTTCAAAATTACAAATGTTTTGAAAATATAAGAATTAAATTTTCCAATTCCTTCAATTCTTGGTCGTAAATGGGCGTGGAACAGGTTTCTGGACAAGGCGGCGACGATTACAGAGGAAGACATTGAAGGATCGAAGGATCCATGGAGTTTGTGCACAGTAACGCAGGTCGAAGAAGCCAAATGCCTCATCAGAATGCTCCCGATTTGGTTCTGCACAATCATGTACTCCGTCGTCTTCGCCCAAATGGCCTCTCTCTTCGTCGAACAGGGCGACGTCATGAACACC
>NW_019104596.1:553852-581793 GCF_001995035.1 Momordica charantia
ATTTAATTTATAGTGCAAGTAATTATTTTTTTCGGGTTGGTTGTGTTTGTAATTGTGTGGGAAGTTCTTGGCAGGGAATAGGGATCGGTTTTGTTGATTAGATTATGAAATTTAGGGTAATAATGTTAGATTATTTATTATGAGAACAAATAAATGACAAAATGTGTAGCTGTGTTAGCCTGTCATTGATTTAATGTTTCGGTCTTACTTTTGTTGAAATCAGCCTAGGCATCTACTTTAAAGGTCAAATCCCGCCTCATGGTTGAGTTCAAAAATTATATATATAACTAAATTTAAAAAAAAAATATCCTACAATTACCTTGTCAACTAAACATCGTAGGTCAGGTGATTGGTTAACATGTTAAGAGTGAGACCCAAAGTGGGGGAGCCTAGTTTGAAACTGGCTAGGGGACGTAGATACTGCCAACCCATTACTAACTATTAAGTATAGAGCGTTGGTCACTTTTCAAAGCTCTCTTACTAAGAAGATGGAGTCCACCCTCGATGTAGTAACTAAATTATGCGCAAAACCACTTCATATTAAGCCAGTCGGAATATAAGGCTGAATCATCTCGTCCCAAATCCTATTGTTTCATTCTAAGTAATTTGTGAGTATTTTTTAAAGTAATAAATGATAAAGTAGCCATCAATGATATTGATTTTCCCCCTATCGTCGGACTCCTCAACCATATAGATTAGATACTATATATTCCATAGTATTCTTTCTTAGTTTGTTGTTATGTAGATTTTTTGTTTATTTGTTTATTTTTTCTTTTTGCAGTGTTATATTTTGTAAAACAAACTCTCTAAAGTACATCTATTCATTTATTGATCTCTTATTTTTATTTTAGTACAATAGGTAGGAAGAAATTTTTTGATCGGAGATAAATATTTAAACCAGTTGAGCACTACTATTTAAGTTGGCCAAACGAATAGATGTACTGCTAAGGTACCTAAACTAGCTTAGCATTTTTTTAAGCGTTCATTTTGGTCCATATATTTTTGAAATGTTCATTTTTTATTCCAACTTTTGTTTATTTTAGTTTATGTATATTTGAAACATTTAGTTTGGTCTCAATACCTTAAAATTGCGACTATTTCATTTTTATTTTTTCTCATTTATTTCCATCAAAATTTTAGCATAACACTTCGCTTATTAAAATTCTTGAAATGTAACTATAAATTTGAAATTATGCACGTGGAGACCAAAATGATATGTTTTAAAAAATACAAATACAAAAATGAACATTTTTAAAATACGTCGACTAAAATAATAAAAATTGGAGCATTCAGAACAAAAATAGACATTTTAAAAATTCATGGATTAAAATAAACAAAACCAAAATCCATCCACTCAAATAGAATTTAAATCTAAATTTTATAATCATAAGTTGGTGTAAGAAATGGTAACAAGTACAACTAGGGGGGGAAAAAAAAGATAAGCATTAAATGCAAACAGCAGAACTCTCGTGCACAGCACGTGACTCACATCCATACTTAAAACTCTAGACTCAGATTTTTCTCCACCTCACTCTTCAATCTTATCAAACCCTATTTTGACCTAATTTTCCAATCCGCCCTCTGCTCCTGCTCTCGGCTTCTAGGGTTTCTCCACATTCTGCTCCTCCCTCCCGCTGCTTCTTTTTCAGTTTTTTTTTCTTGTTTCTAAGATTTCCTCTTCGTTTCGAGTATTGGGTCGTTCGCTTTTGTCTTCAATGGAGCTCGACGGCGTTCGCAAGAGGGAAAGAACTGAAACCACCTTGAATGGCAATGGCGGCTTTAAGAAGTCTAAACCAGGTTCGTTAATGCTCAATAAATGCACGCTCTGGACTCTTCTTCTTCTTCCTCTCTCTCTCTCTCTTTTTTTTTTTGTGTTCTCAACGACGCTCTGGTTTATATATCGTTTAACTGATTATTGGGTTTGGTGAGTTGCGTTTTCCTTGCTGGATTTAAATGGAAAATGAAGTACATTTTATTTGATTTATGTTCGAAGTAAATATTTCTGCATCTTGGTCTATTTCTGCATCTTTTTTTATGTGGGTGTCTTTCAGTTGTCAGTACTCTGTTACTAACTTGCTCCCTATTTGAATATATGGACGTAGTTATAGCTTTTTAGTATTTTGTTTTCTCTTTAGATTGGAGTATTCTGATTTGGTTGTTTGGTAGTAGTTGGAATCTGCTTGTGGTATTTGGTTAATGATTGTATGCCTCTTTCCGAGTTCTGGTTAGGCTTTTGGTTATGATAGGTAGGTTACGAGACTACTTTGTATTGCCTCACTGAAGTCAATTTCACATCTTTTGCTTGGTGTTCTATTTTTTTTTTCCCTATTCCCCTAGGCTTATGATGTGCAAGATATATACATTACTCCTTTTTGTCATTGTTTTGTTGATAATTGTTGAAGTTGAAGAGACGACTTTATATTTTATTTCTGTAATGTAATTGTTGTATGATGTTCAGATCTTAGTTGACTTGATTGTTCTTATTTCAGTAGATAAAACAATGTAAAAGTGGATGTTGTATATTTTTCTTTCTTTTTTCACACTGATGTGATTTTTAATTGAAATGGTGCTAGATGATTTAAAATGTTGGGATATGTTTTGTTTGAGTGTATAAAATTTGGAATGTGGTTGTCTTTCTTTTTCCTCCTGCAGTCCCATTTCACCGTCTTAATTAGTAGTGTGTTGTCATAGTGATAAACGACGGTAAAAATAATATTAGATATTATAAACTGGGAGATCAATGGTATGCTGAAATTTTAACTAAGGAAAGTTAATTAATGTTCTGCGACAGAAATGGACTCCTTATCTACTGGTTTAGGAAGCAAATCGAGGCCTTGCACAAAGTTTTTCAGGTTCTAATCTTAACTTATCTAAAATGAATCAATGTAATTCAGTCAATCTATTGTTAATGTTTTTTAATTTCCAGAAAGATTTACTTAATTTTTCAAGCAAAATTATTATGATTTGGACTAATGAATTGGTTAGTTAAAGTTGTTTCAGGTTATGCATTGATGTAATCATAACAACAATCACTGAACTGAAATAGTTGATTCACGAGAGTCCAGTGGGAATAACCTTTTGCTGGAATTTGTCTTAATCGAAAGCTATTACATTTGATGCCAAACTTGTTCTCTCTAAAGTGGATAAATAATTCTTACTTGGATCTTTTAAGTAAGCAGTGTGATGCAGAATTGAATTGGTGTCTTAAGTTATGGTACAGGTTATGCTTTTGTAGTTCTGGGACTCCTCCTTAAGAGGCAGTTTTTTGTGTGCAGTTGTATTTTTCTTTCAGCTTTCTCAATGAAAGCTTGGTTTTCAAAAAAGAAAATGGTACAGGTTATCACCATATTTCATCTGGAACTACTTCGTTGAATGATGTTCAAGTCAGTTAAGATTTCAATTTGTTTTCCTGTTAAGGTTTTGGATATTACAATTTTATGATACTGCTGTTCAACTTGTTTCTGTTGCTAAGTAGAAAATTTATCTTGGTAGTAAGATGTCTTTTTATTTCGGAGTAAAATTTTTGAAATATCATTCAGTAGGACTTATTATGGACTTTAGGAAAATGTTTTTTCTCACATTACTACTGCTGAGCTCAAACATGGTTCTTTGTTGTTTATGTTTATGCTAACTAATTTTTCATTGGCCTTTTCTTGTTTTTTTAAAATCTTGTACGCGTTTTGTACAAGTATTCTACATAGTCATATTATTGTGAAGTTTACACCTTTTTTGAAATAAAAATGCAGCACTTCTGGTTGCCCTTTTGGTGAGGGGTGTCATTTTGCACATTATGTTCCTGGCGGATTCAAAGCAATTTCTCAGATGATCAGTCCTGCTATTCCCCCTGGCATTAGAAATCCAGTTGGGCCCCCATCATTTCCAGATGGTGTTAATCCTCCAGCTGTCAAGACGCGTTTGTGCAATAAATTCAACTCAGCTGAGGGCTGCAGGTTTGGTGACAAATGTCATTTTGCTCATGGCGAATGGGAACTTGGAAGGCCAGCTGCTCCATCGGTTGCAGATCATGGCGGAATGGGACTGCCAATGCAACACCCCCCCAGAATGGGTGGTGGCTGGAACATGCCTCCACCACCACCGCCCAGTCATGGACCAGCTGCTAGCTTTGGCGCCTCTGCAACTGCAAAGATCAGCGTAGATGCATCGCTCGCAGGCCCCATAATTGGGAAAAATGGTGTAAACTCAAAGAATATCTGCCGTATGACTGGGGCAAAGCTTTCTATAAAAGAACATGAATCAGACCCTAGCCTGAAGAACATTGAGCTTGAGGGTACGTTTGATCAGATCAATCTAGCAAGTTCGATGGTGCGCGAGTTGATTGCAAATGTTGGCGCTGCCTCTGCCAATAATGCCATGAAGCAGCAGCAGCAGCAACATCATTCTGCCAACCAGCAGCAGTCTTCTGGCTCAGCAAACAACTTCAAGACGAAACTTTGTGCAAATTTTGCAAAAGGTACCTGTACGTTTAGAGAGAGATGCCATTTTGCCCACGGTGAAAGTGAATTACGCAAACCAGGAATATGACCGACCACTTTGCAGCAGCCAGCAGACTTGTAGCAGCCAGTGGATCTCTCCTCTTGAACAAAAATGTTCTTTGTTTTGATTTTCTCTGTTTGAATCATTTGTTAAATTTTGAAAATGTTATCCGATTACGTTGTAGCACACGAGCATTCTTCGTTGGAAAAATCGGGACAAGATTATTGTTTAAGGCTCTTGACTTGAATGGAATCGGTTTTTTCCTCTTGTTCTCTGCAACTTTTCTTCCTCCAAAACTCGTTTACATGTGAATTTTGAGTATTAACATGGATCCCGTTGCATGCTTTTGTTTGTTTCACATTTTTCTTTCTGTGAATGGGCTATTCCTTCCACCAGAATTCTTTGAATGTTGCTTGATAATTTGGTGACATGCCAACAGATTCTTCTACATGTTGCTATGTAATCAAGTTGCTTTTATTCGTTCAGCAATTATTTTTATCAATTGTATATTCTTCATTTTTGTGGTTTGAGGTTCAGTATTCTTCAACCATTTTTGTGGCTGTCTTTTCCCGGGAGTATTAATATTTGTCGCTCAAACTAAGTTCTAGATGATCCGTTTCATAGATGACCCGTTTCAAAGTTGTGTCTAATAAAAGTGTTCAATAACTATCTACACTTTCGATGTTGTGTTTAAGAGGTGCTTAATCTTTTGAAAATTAATAGACTCATTGGGTAAATTAATGGACTTATTAGATACAAAATTGAATTTTATACCTATTAAAAACTTGAATTTTCAATTATGTGAGAATATTTCTAATACTACGAAATCTGATATCCCTATTAAATGGTGTTAAATGGAGGAAGCAGTAGGTCCGTGCTACAAGAAAATTTCCTCAACTTTGTGCCTAATGTATCCGTAAATTTTAAAAAATATTTAATGGGTCACATATTAGACATAGAATATAATTTATATATAGATATATAAAAATATATATGACATTTACTATAGTTCAGGACCTATTAAATATTTTTTAAAGTTTAAAAACCTATTAAAAACTCATTTTAAAAGTTTAAAATTTGTAGTTTTAAAATTTGTAGTTCTTATTTTATTTTTATGTCTTCAATTCCTATGTAAATTTATTTATCTTCTCTTACTTTAGCTAATAAACTAGTGATTAATATTTGTATTTTCGTTTAGTTTTATTAGGGTGAGAATTTGAATCATTAAGTTAGACTTAAATTAACAAAATATTCACATGTTCAATAAGCATTTAAGGGACAAATTTTTGCGTGTTCCAATAATCTCYCTTGAAGGTCTATTATGGGAAGATATTAAAAATTGACTAAAACATTAAGAATTATTTTATATATTTATCCTATCGATTTGAGCATAGTTCACTTAATAAGACAAAAAGTTGAATGTTTGATTTTCCAACCCAACTCAAAATATATATATATATATATATAGTGAATATTATTTTGTATATGGACAAAAGTATAGTGAATAATTAGTATTAACATACAATATAAAAGTTAAGAAAGAACTTATGTAAATAAATAGTTATTTCATTTATCAATTTCACATAACATGAAAACTAGAAAAAAAAAACACTATATATTTCAAACTCCAAACATATTTACTATTTATCAAGTATGAATGTCTTTTTTTTTTCGTTTGTATGAAATAGTACTGTTTAAGACAAATTGATTAAAATAATAATTATTCATGGAGGACTCTCAAGTTCTCAGCTCCATCCTCGAACAAAATCAAACCCAAGTATCAATGAAAAATATTTTTCCATATATGTTGAAACTCCTTCCTTATTTCTTTTTTATTTGAGGAAATTTTTGTCAATATAATTTGGAAAATACAAGTTTCTAAATCTTATTTTTGATATTTAAGAGAACGGGTTTATTATCAGCTATAAATATAACAAAAACATCAAGATAGTATAGAAAAAATAGAACAATATATCTTTCACTCAATTCAATTAATACTAAAGAATTCTTCTACTACGGTTTTTTTTGCTTTTTATTGATCGAACTCACAGTTTTGTGGTTGGAGATATATACCAATCTAAGCGTTTTGACAATTCTTCTACTACCATTATTTATGGTTATTCCAAAAATTCGATGACTTGAAAAATCTGGTTCACCCAACCCCCTTAAAATAAATTTGAGTTGAATCGAAGCCACTCACTTATATGTGTTAGATTGGTTATGTGTTAATGAAAATTATTTTTGATATCGATTATTTATTGTCCAACCACTTTTAAAAATTACTTTTTAAGTTTTTTAGTGTAATTTTCACCATATAAATAAACACACTCACTTACCAATTTTGATTTAATGTTAAAAAATATTTAAAGAAATATATGATATTAGCATTTATTCTTTTTTAAACACAATATTTTGAATGAGGGGTAAGAATAATCGGAACAACCTAACTTAAATATTTCATTGGTGCGTTGGGTTGAGTTCATTATTTCATAATGGTTGTTTGAGTTGAATAAATTTACAACTCGAACAATTGAGTAGGGTCTAAAAAGTATCTCAACACAATCCAATCAAACTCATAAACACCCTAATATTATTCATAATATTACAAATAATGTCTTGCCAGCTTCATCGCCCTTGGCGACTCGCACTTAGTAATACTGGTGTTCACGAGCGCATGGAAGCCTTCTTCGTCTCCGTCCTTGCCCCCGTTTCAATTCCCACCCCATTAAATTTTCCACTATATTTCACGAGGATTCCACTTATTATTATTATCGTTTTAAATAATTTTTTAAAAGAAATGGTTAGTTAAATACTTAATTTTCAAGAGTTTGTAATCTCCTTTACATATAGTTAAGTGATAACCCTCTCATTTAAAGGAAAATTTCTTAAACCACCTGAAAAAAATATAATATTTCGTTTAAGTCTAGACTGAAAACTTAAACAAAAAATAAGAAATTTGACGAGCATCAGGATTTTTTTTAATAATACTATTTATTAAACTTATTCAAAAAATATATCAATAATCAAACTATTTTAAAAAATAGTGCTTGGAAAATAGATAAACGGCCTATGAAAAGACACTTTTTGAAAGCGTCAAAATGCTTTGTTTTTAATTAGAAAAAAAAAAAGAAAATTAATACACACGACTTCCTTTAAAAAAAAATGTCACTTCATAGGTCGAGACCACTGTCTATTTTTCAAACATTATTCTTGAAAAGAAGTTGGTTATGGTATATTTTTTAAATAAATTTAATAAATAGCATTATTAAAAAAAGATCTCATGTTTCCGATTTGAAGATCATTCACCCTCCTACTCCTGCATGTACTTGGAAAAAAAATCGACATCTAATATCCCTGAAAATAAATGACCAGAATCAAACTTCTAAATTAATATATAATATTTATTAATCAATCCGATTTTAGATTTTTCTTTTTTAAAAATTGAATTCATTATTAAAGATATATCGTTCTATTATTTTAATTTTAAACTCGGTTCCAATTAAGGTAAAAGAATGCCAAGAAAAAAGAACTTTCCTAAAACAAAAACTAAAAGGACCCTGATTAAAAATTTCCTATTTCAAATTTTAAATTATAGATTACTTGTACAAAAAGAAAACTCCCACCGTCTCCGTCGCTCTGCCTCTCCATCTGCAATTTCTTCTCCGGCGAGCCCTCGTATTCTCTCGCTCCGGCCGCCGGAACTTCTCATTCGCCTTCTGGTACTGTCTCTTCCTTCTGCTCTCTCCATTGTACAGGTGCAGGCAACTCTCTGCTATTTCCCCTATTTTCCTCGCTGCTTCCCGTTCCGTTCGATTGATACTTGGTGCCGTAACTGGTGGTTTCAGTGGTACTATGAACTGCTTCATGTCTAAGAATTCGTGATTAGAGCTAAATGAGATTATACTGATTTTTGCACCTTGTTGTTAGCTGAAAGAAAGTAATCGTGTAATTATGTTGGCTAATCCACTCCCCGATAATGTTGATACCACGAGTGAGAGGAGTGTTGAGGCTTTTGAGTATAGTACTAGTTTAATACGAGTCTCTGACCATGCCTTAAAGTATATGATTGTTACTGTAAAAAAAAAGAAAGTATATGATTGTTGTTGTTTTAACGCATAATTACGGTTTCAATGTATTGTGTGTGCTCGTGTCGCCATCAAGTGGCAGCTCAGTTGACAAGGACTTGGGGTCTCTTGGTCATACTGACTTAGAAGTCTCAAGTTCGAAGTTTCTAATGAGCTTAATACCGAAAACTCTTGATGTCTCCTGGGTATGGGCGTTGGTGCCCTTGGGTATAGGGGAGCAAAGTTCCGACTCCCCGTTCTAAAAAAAATGTATTGTGTGTGCTTGTGTCAAGATAATCTTTAGATTATAACTTCTATCAGTTTCTTGGTTAGTTGTAAGTATGAGGAAGAAGGTGGATGATCGAATTCCCACCTTGATTCAGAATGGAGTGAATATGAGGCATCGTTCGCTGTTTGTGGTAATTGGTGACAAGGGTCATGATCAGGTTGTTTATCATATTTATGAATAAATCAGAACTATCGTTTTTATATTGGAAGCTTAATTAGAATTTGTAATAATTATTTCCCTGGGAATTAATGAATCTCTTTTCAGGTGGTCAATCTCCATTACTTGCTAACTAAGGCAGCCGTGAAAGTACGTCCAACTGTGTTGTGGTGTTACAAGAACAAATTAGAGATTAGCAGGTTTCTACAATATTTATTTAGATACCATAATCGTTGCTTTCTATAATGCAGTAACCACTTATAGGTAAACATAGTTTTATGATCGTTTTTGTAAATTATTAGACTTTTTCACACAAGGAATGTAGCTAGTAATATTGAAGATATTGCTTGAAAAAAAAATATTTTAATTCTTTATGTGCTAAGCAGAGCCTTTCAACATTTATTGGGTACTATTCCTCTTGAAATCAGCACGTAAAGGCAGCTACATGGTCTTAATTGTCACTTGCATCTTAATTGTCGTTTTTGAGAAAATTTTAAATATTACTGTCACTTATTGTAATAATTTTTATGTTAGCCATAAAATAAAAAGAGCAAAGCAGGTGAAAAAGTTGATGCAAAGGGGACTTCTCGATCCTGAAAAAGTTGACCCATTTTTACTTTTTAGTGAAAGCGGAGGTTTGTCATATTGTCTATACAAGGACACAGAGCGCATCCTTGGAAGTGCTTATGGGATGTGTGTTTTGCAGGTTTATACCTCGTGTATTTTCTGTTAGAATGAAGATTGTCTTACACTATAAGGACTAAACCTCTTGACATTTTTTCACTTTATTTTTCATGCATATAGGATTTTGAGGCTTTGACGCCTAATATCCTTGCTAGAACCATTGAGACCGTAGAAGGTGGAGGTTTGGTGGTTATGCTTCTTAATACTCTCTCTTCTCTTACGAAACTTTGTACCATCGTTATGGTATGATTTATTATTATTTTCTTTTATCTCTATACACCACTACCTTTTTTTGTCGACATTCATTGGCACTCATATGAGTTCCTGGGTTACTCTTACTTGTTTCAGGATGTTCATGAACGTTACCGAACAGAAGCACATTCTAAGATTGTTTCTCGTTTTAATGAAAGGTTCTTGCTGTCTCTTGCATCTTGCAAAGCTTGCTTGGTCATGGATGATGAACTCAATATTTTGCCTCTCTCTTCTTGTGTGAGGTCATTAACTTCTGAATCTGTTGATGAGGTTAGCCAATGCATTAAGAAGTATCTCTCTTAGAATCCCTATGCCCCCTTTTTTTTTGACACTGCATATTTTTTGTGTCCCTTAATTTTATGATCTTTGTTGAGTAAGCATAGGAATGACCCATTTTAGAAGAGACGCTACTCTAGACTAACTTTCGACAATCTTCTAAATTTCCTCATTATGAGACTTAATGGTGGAAACTTAAATTATTGTTCAATACTAGGGGATCGTTTGATAGTTATTTTAGAAAACAGTCTTTTGTTTTTCTTTCCAAAACTGTTTTTAAATGCCATTTTTTGCTTAAACTTATAAAAGTATGATTATTGTGCATATGAAATCTTTATTAATGATCTCATGTTTTTGGATGGAAAACAACTTGAATTGTTTTAAACGATATGCCATCTGTGAAAACAAACTATGATAAAAACAATTAAAAGAATTATCCAAACAACCTTTCATTGAGTTTTTCTTCTTGAACAAGCTGTTTGCAAAATACTCCCAAACAGCTGTAGATTATTACCTTTAACTAAGCTGCATTAGTCTTTCTTCATATCCCCTTTCCCTTCTTCATTAGAATTGAGTAGATTATTTGTTTATGGTCGACGAGGTTTGATATATTTTATTGAAGTTTCTTTTCAATTGCTTTTTAAAATATTCTAGAATTTTTTCTTTTATTAACCTTTTCATTGCGTTTGCAAGGGATGTGGTTCTAGATTGAAATTGGAGCCAGCATTAATAAATCTAAAGCAACAATTACATGATGTTTTTCCAATAGGTCCCTTGGTCAATCTGTGCACAACGTTAGACCAGGCAAGCCTGATATCTATTTACGAGTGTGTCTTTCTAGCATGGAGTGTTCTTATTTCATTGTTTTTTGTTTTGTCCGATGGCTAGGGAAGAGCTGTTTCAGTTTTCCTCAATATTGTTCTTGATAAAGCGCTTGATACCACTGTTGCACTGATTGCTCCTCGAGGAAGAGGTAAATCTGCGGCACTTGGTATAGCAATTGTTGGAGCTATTGCATCGGGGTAAGTTATATTCATAGTTTGCATGGATATTTTTGTGGGTACCTATATTAATGTATTGTTTCCGATGATTCCTCTGCATAGGTACTCTAATATTTTTGTGACTGCTCCTACACCAGAAAATTTGAAGTCATTGTTCGAATTTATTTGTAGGTCACTCAATGCACTTCAATATGAGGTATACTATCAGTGTTTTACTGTTGAAAAGTATTGATGGATGTAGGTCAATTCTTTCTTTATTCTTGTAAAATAACATTTTCTAGTTTAATATCTTGCCATTTTGATTAATTCAGAATATTGAAATGTTCAAAAATCCAAGTTCTGCAATTTGAACTTATCATCTGTGCATCTTTACATGTTTATCATGCATGCTAAATTGCCTTGAAGAATTTTATTGTTTTTATTACAAAAATGCACTTGCTCTTGCAGTTACTATTACTTCTGAGAATTTTTGTTTGGCTAGTTGTAAATAGACCTACAATGTGGAACAAAGGATTGTTCCATAGTAGAGATAGTGATTCTCAAATATTGCAAAATAAAATTTGATGATACCATGAAAACATCGTTTCTTGTTAAAAAAAAATTTGATGATACCATGAAAACAAAGACAGAGGGAATGTGTTAGGAGAATTTTTTTATTAAAAGAACGATTATTGATGGAGAATATTATTCAATTTCGCTGTTATGTTATTAATATAGTAATAGGTAAATAGAAGAAAGAGAGGGTACAAGCATAAAATGATTAGAAAATAGGCTCATGGAATGGAAATGTAAATCAGATTGATTATTATTATAACTGGATTTAATAAGAGTTACTTGATTTTGAGGTGAGCCTCATACTTCAATTCTGTTTCTTTGATTTGATAAACAACACCAATTTTATTCCATTAGCCATGTGAAATAGTCATAAAATAATATTCGAGAAGAAGCGTAAATTTCTGTAAGTATGTGGGTTCTTGTTCATTGTCCTTATAATGACTTAGTATCCACTTCTATTGAATAACATTTATGGATAACTACATAAAGTTAAAGAGATAATTTGGTTGTTACTATATTTTGTTCTGTTAATCTTAGTCACTTCAGCATCCTCTTAGCCTCATCATGTAGTGTTATGTTTTCTTCTAATTGAAAAATAATAAAACATCACCCTATTTTGTAAGGAACATTTGCATTACACTCTGGTGCGAAGTTCTAGTCCTGAGTCGCAGAAGATAATTATAAAAGTGAATATCTACAAGCATCATCGGCAAACAATTCAGGTACATGGCTTTATCTTTTGCATGTTTGAACAAGGATATATTCGCTATCTAAAATCTTCATTATTCGTCCCAAACGTCATGTAAGAATGTTTCCTTAGTAATTATTGTGTGGTTTAAACATCATCACATAGGACTTGGACAATTGCGTCATATCCCAAATTGATGGTGGTCATACTTCTGGCAAGATTTTGTTGCTTGCTTACCAAGGAAATTTCATTCACACTTGACTGAGAAACAAGTGTCCGGCTTGAATGTGGATACATCCGAACTACGGACATGTGTAGGACATGCAAACAAAGAGTGCCCTCTTTTTTCTTTTTCTTTTTTTTGAATTTTAGACTTGTCATGGATGCATTCGGACATGTGAATACATACTACTAAAACAAATAATGAGAAGTTGAAAAGGAAACTCATTTATACGTCACAGTGGCAACTCAAGTAAGGAGAAAGCCCATTCATACGCTGCAATGGCCCAACCCTAAATAAACAAAATGAAGGATTGCTGCAACTACAACCCTTGAAACAAAAATCATTCAGCCCTTCTGATTTCTTCAAGTCAGAACCTTGTCAGAACCCTGAAAGTGAAATCTTAGATGAGAGGCATAGTTTTTTTTATCAAAAAAACTGATGTCCTTTCTTGTATTTACTTTCCACTCTCTAGTTTGTATTCAAAACTTTGTTGGATAATGAGTATTGTACTGTTGTCAATTGACTTGAAATCAATACTGATTCCTTTTTATTTAATGTTAAATTTACATGTTTTATATATTTTGAAAAGTTAAATATATAAATATATACATATATTCTAAAAATGATTTATTAAAAAAAAGTGTCTTTAAATTTTGTGTCCTCCTTTTTATAAAAAAATTGACGTGTCATTGCGTCCTTAAGTCTTTGTGGGATCCCCCAAGCCCACATAAATTTTCTTGGCCAAATCTCAGAGAGCAGCCTATCCTAACTGTCATAGACAAATTTCTTATGTCAAATGATTGGACTTCCACCTTCAAGAATTCCAGGGCTTTTTGGAGGGATAGGGTTACTTACGATCACATCCCAATCACTTTGGAGATAGGCTCTTTTCACCGGGTCCCTCTTCTTTCAAGTTTGATAATTCCTAATTCCAACACTCTTCTTTCTGTTCTTCCTTAAATTCTTGGTGAAGTAATGCCCCTACTCAAAGATGGCCTTGTTTTGCTTTTAATCAAAATCTAAGGGCGGTTAAAATCTTTCTCAAGCTTGGAGTAGGTCCCTTGTGCAAATTCAAAGTGGATAACAGCCACAACAATCTTTTTTAGACTCGTCATTGACTTCTTGATCTCATTATGGAGGCTTCCTTGCCTTTGCTCTTCAGTCTTGCTAAATCTCAAAACTTTGTTGTGAAAGATTATTGTAATGCAACTAACATAGATAGGACTGATGCTTCGTGAGCCAGCTTAAGAAAAGGTAGATTGTTGAACCTCTCTACTTGCCTCTTTAATGTCACAGCTTAAACGAGAGTAAAGATTATGTTTTCTAGCAGTTGGATGATTTAGAGGATTCTTCAGGAAGAGAAAGAAAAAGCACTTTACCCTCTTGGAATGCCAACAACCCATCCTCCCATCTTTTCCTCAGTTTTTAGCAACACTATTTGGAGGCTTAATATTCCCAAGAAGGTGAAAATTTTCATATGGACTATGTATCTTCTAGGTCTCTACACTGCTAATGTAGTCCAGAATAATCACTCGCACTGCTCTGTCTCCCTGAATTGGTTTCCTCTTTGCACACACAAACCACCTTTTGCATTGTCTCTACAGTCATCTAATCGGTAACAATCTCAAACACTGCTGGCTTCTGTTGGTGCTCCCCAATTCTGTTGAGGAAGCCATAGAGCAACTTCTTTGTGACCCCTGTTTCAAAGGGCACTATTTTAATCTCTGGTCTAATGCTTTGGTTTTTACTTTTTTGAATCTTTGTCTTGAGAGGAGTAGAATATTTGATGACACTACTTTTGTGCCTCTTGATCTTTGGCTTTCCATTAAGCTCTTGAGCTCTGTGATGCATTTGTTGAAGTCTCTTTTTTAATAATAACTCTTGACCTCGGATGGCTTATAATATTAGTAATAAGATTTACCTTCTGATGCAATGGCTTTATGAATTTGGATCTTGAAGTTCCAATATAAATTTTTAGTTTAATAATTTCAATAAAGATAACTGTCTTTGAAAACTGTTGCAGTATATACTACCAAATGAGCATGCAAAGCTTACCCAGGCTGAGCTATTGGTAATTGATGAAGCGGCTGCTATGCCTCTACCTGTTGTTCACTCATTACTAGGACCTTATATGGTTTTCTTATCTTCAAAAGTAAATGGGTAATAGTATCTTATATAGACTACATATATCTTTGTTAATTATCTTTTGAAATTCTGTTGCTTTTCTTTGAAATGTTAATTCAGAGAGAACGGGGGGATATTCTTTAGATACTAATTTTTTCAATGCTTTCATGTATAGTTATGAAGGTACCGGCCGCTCTTTATCCTTAAAACTTCTTAAGCATTTGGGAAAGAAAGGTCAAATAACAGATTGTAATGACTCTGCTAGCCTTTCAGGTACCAGTTCATGGAAAATATCTCATCTTTTTGTAGTGTTTCTTAGTGACCTCGTTAAGGTTCAAATGTGATTATTTTTAAGATGGAAAATTATATGTTAATATATTTGCCTTTATATTCACGTAGAATCATGAAGATTAACAATATTAAAAGCTTTGCACATGATCAATTTTGCTGGTATTGTAGATTAGTCTTTTTTTCAATGATACTGGTCCTAATGAAAAATTTAAGAAATTAGAGCTTTAAATTCTTTTAATATCTGAAAAAACTTCTAAATTCTAATAATTCTTTTGTTTTTTTTACTTCTGGTATGTCTTTCTAACATAATAAGTACATGTTTGCAATCAATCCATCCTAGCCTTACATTTTTTAGGGAAACCTTTTTGTTTTTGGTTGCAGGGAGAAAGTTTTGCACGTTAGAATTGTAGGAACCTATAAGATATGCTTCTGGGGATCCTTTGGAGAATTGGCTCAATAATTTACTTTGCTTGAATGTCACAAGTTCCATACCTGCCATCTTTAGGTTAGCATGGCGATTTTCCCTTCCTAATTTTGGAGGCTAAGTTATGAGTAAAAATCTCTGATCGTAAATCCTTGTTTTTGGACCTAGGTTACCCCTTCCAAGTGAGTGCCACTTATATTACATAAATCGAGACACTTTGTTCTCCTTTCACAAAGAAAGTGAAATTTTTCTGCAGGTGATTTTCATACTTTATTTGATCATTGAAGCCACTTTATTGTTGGTTTTTATATCAATTTGTTCTTTTGTATTTTTATTTAGCGGATGATGGCTCTTTATGTTTCGTCCCACTATAAAAATTCTCCTGATGATCTTCAATTTATGGCCGATGCTCCAGATCATCATTTGTTTGTGTTGTTAGGTATATTCTTATTCTTTAACATTGCAGCTATCTTTTACACTTAATTGACATTTGAAATAATTATTCTTGACCCATGTGCAGGTCCTGTTGATGAGTCACAGAACGTCCTCCCAGATATTTTATGTGTTATACAAGTAAGTAAAAACGTGTACTCTTACTTTTGTTTTGTTGGTTAGTCATGGTCAACATTAACACCCTTGCCATGTAATTTCATATTTTCCCCTTATATATTGCCAATATTCTACTCCTATCTTGGTTTTTTCCTTCATGATGGTAATAAGGCAATGACCTCTGTTTTTCCTCTATTTGATGTAAACCAAATGAGAGAGAATTTTATTGATTGAAAAACTACTCAACAAATGAAGACAGCAGTCCCTTTTATAGAAGAGGGCTAAAGACATTTAACAAGAACTAACTAATAACAGCCAACCAACTAACTAAAAACAGCCAACCAACTCACTAATAACAACTAACCAACTAACTTCAGCCTTTAACTAATAACTAATAAAACTAATGGGTTAGTAATTACATCAGTTTCCTTGCCTCTTAAAAGAAAACCCGTCCTCGAGTTTAACTCATCCAAACAAAAATACTCCTTCTCATGTCTACATTCTTGAAGTTTTCTTGTGGTTCAATATCATCGAAATAATCTACAAACCCACAGCAAAATTCTTCTTCTTTGCTGGAAAAATCAGAATCTTGAACCCAGAACCCATTGTTTTTGCTTTCTTGAGGTCTATCATGGTGGAAAAACTTTGTAGTTTGTTCCTCATCTTTCTCCTTCTCATTTTCTTGTTCAATTTGGAAGCCTTTTTGAGAAATTAAGGAATTGTGCTGGTTAACTTCTTGCATTTCAACTCCCAAGAACAATGTAGCCAAAGAAAAATTAGAATCATCATATCTTCCTATCAATTCTCTATCAACCTCATCTTCCTCCTCAAAATAATTTTCAAACTTAAGAAAAAACTCATCCTCTTATTCAATTGCCTCAATCTGAGAAGAGTTTTGGATTCCAGAATTTTTGAAATCAACATCGAAGGCATCAACTTGAGGCAAAATTGAGTTACCTCTGGCATTCTCTGAAATTTTTGTTGGTCTTATGAAATCATTTAAAGTGTCTTCACTCTTTTGGTGGCAAAATCTTCCCATCTTGGTTAAGGTATCACTTGGGTTTTTTTTTCTCCAGTTGGGATTTTTGGAAAAGAAGAAAGAAAAATTTCATGGCTGTTGTTTGGAGTTTGGTGGCAAAATACCTCAGTCTTGTATGAAACTAATTTGTTAAAATTCGTACAAACTCCAACATTGTTGCTTTAACCTTCTTGGTACCTTCTTGGCGTACAAGCTCCAAGATTTTGGTTGAAGTCTTACCGGACAGCTCTCGATTCTTGGAGCATTCTTGGTTCAAGAACATAATCTTGGTACCTTCTAGGCTGCACAAGGTGCCGTTCTTGGAGGTTTCTTGGTCTCCGATTGACTTCTTGGACTCTTCTTGGTGGTGTATGGTACCTCTCCGGCAGGTAATTAGTCCTTTGATCCTCCATCCACATTTCTTGATCCAATCTTGCAGAATTTTGAGGAGTTCTAACCGTAGCTTGCTGTACTCTCATTGCTTCGAGCTTGTCATGGATGATCTCCAAAATTTGTTTAATCTCGCCGACATCCTGCTGGATGGTTTTCACCTTTCCTTCAACCGACGGCAAGCGTGTGGTTGATGATCGTGGCGAGAGAATGGAGGCTTGATCCACTTCTTTTTTGACGAGAGAAGAGTCACCAATGTTGATCGACTTCTTTCTCGCCATACAATCCAGAAAATCGGGATGCTCTGATACCAATTTGATGTAAACCAAATGAGAGAGAATTTTATTGATTGAAAAAACTACTCAACAAATGAAGACAGCATCCCCTTTTGTAGAAGAGGGCTAAAGACATTTAACAAGAACTAACTAATAACAGCCAATCAACTAACTAAAAACAGCCAACCAACTCACTAATAACAGCTAACCAACTAACTTCAGCCTTTAACTAATAACTAATAAAACTAATGGGTTGGTAATTACATCACTATTGCAATGTTTAAAACTGCACTGCTTGCTTTTATTTGTCCTCCCGATATCAACCTTGTATTAAAATTTTCATGTATGTTTGGTTGGTTTTGCAATACTTCATGTTCTGAAAGATTGAAGTACAGTATTTCCTCACATATATATATTATGTGCTTACAATTAGTAATCTTTAGAACTTACAAACTTTATGGAATAAAAAAAGCCCCTTTTTGTTCATCGAGTAAGATTGGATGTATACAGGTTTGCCTGGAAGGACAAATTTCTCGTAATTCTACATTGAAGTGCTTACAAAAGGGTCAGCTGCCGCCTGGGGATCAAATACCTTCAAAATTTTGTGAAGTATTTAGGGATACAGAATTTTCAAGTCTCTCAGGTGCACGTGTTGTAAGAATAGCTGTTCATCCTAGTGCTTTAAGGGTATCTGTCTAACATCTCTTGCTTCTATATATATATATATTTTACTCATTTATAAAGGAAAGGAAATGATAAGAGTCAAATTGATATTTGTATTAAGAAAAAAGTTATGGAGTGAGAAAGAATCTTTTTTTTATTATGAAAAACAATACTTTCATAGTGAGAATGAAAGGATATACAAAGAATAATAACCAGAGGAAATTTGTATCCCTAAATACTCCAAGTATTAAGAATCAAACTGATATTATATTAAGAAACGAGTTAATATAATGAGAGAGAAATTTTAAGGTCCTCCTCACTCTCACAATCCCAAGCTATTTGGAAAATCTACCCAATATTTTGCCTACTTTTAATCCTCAACTTACTCTACTTATATTCACCCTTCCTCTTATGAACCTTCCCTAACAAAAGTAAGGCTTGTTTGTTAGAGTGTGTCAGATGATCGTTCTTCCTTAGACGATATTTATTCTAAATTTTGGAGCAGCCTGAATGTTTGAAGGAATTTTAGAGATGATGAAATTGAGGAGTAAACAAATCTTTCTTATATGGGAACCTTTTACATCTACGTAAGTTGAAGATATAACAACTTGGAAAGTGGAACCTTATCATATTCTTATTGTAAGGGTAAGTACCCTAACGTGAAAGATGAGAGAAAATCTGAGCTACCAATCCTCATCGCAGTCTTTCTCTAGATATGTGTGTCTCATGTAGAAACTAGACTGCGAGAACCCTCATCACTTATTTTTCTTTTGCTTGTGTGCTAGGCAATTTTGTGGAGACTTTGGGAGGTTTGGGGGATGAATAGGGTCGGTCAAGATAGTTTCTGCACAGTGCTTGTGGAGCTTTTTTAAATAGAAAGCTGGGGTTCTTTTGTTTCATATTGCTACACTAATTCTTGGGAAGTCTTGGTTTGAAAGGATTAGAAGACTGCTTCGTGAAGAGTTCAAATTGCCTTATATTATTTGGGAAAATATTTTGTTTCTTTCTTTTGGAGCTCTTGCTCCCAGCACTTCTATAACTTCCTCCCACCTGCATGAACTCTTATTGGAGCGTCTTTTTGTAAGCTCCTTGAGTTCCTTTTATCCTTATGAATTTTATTCATCAACAAAATGTGCTTATTAAAAAAGATGGTTATTTTCTCAAACTGAAAATTTCTCATTTTGTAGGAGGGATATGGGTCAGCTGCTTTGGGACTTTTGACAAGGTACATTCTATTTGTGTTTAGGTTTTCTATTTGTCACACCATAAAATTGGACATTGATTATAGCTTTCTTGTAAAAATTTGTACGAACCTCACCTTTTATTTATTAATTTATTTGGAATCTCTCAAAATTTTGATAAAAAATATCATTAATTTACAAACAGATTATGAGAAACAAAAATTATAGCATCTCAAAGGTCCTCTAAGTTTCCCTCAAAATTATAAAATTTCCTTTCCCTTTCAATCCAATTTCTTCTTAAGGACTGCTTGAGAACGTCCAATCCAATGAAATATATATGTATCTTTGAGCCTGTTGCCAAAGAGGGGATCTGGTAGGAAACTCCTTAACTAGAACATGTAAAATATGGCAACTGAAAACATAAACCTTTATTCAATTAAGAAACTGTATTTGATGTCTTTAAAATTTATAGTAGTGAATCTTTTTCAAAATTACTCATTTATTGAGAGCTCATATTTTTACTCCCAATTGTATCCTTAAATATTTCTTGTTCTCTTTCATTGATCAATGGAAAGTTTGTTTTTGTTAAAAAAAAAAAATTGAGCACTCAGAAGTCAGATCTTTTCAAATAATTCATTCGTTTTCTATAAATGATTGGTGTCTCATGAATTGTGTAATGGCGCAAACCTTAGACTATACCTTAGCAATAATACACTAATAAAACATAGAAAAACAAGCTCATATATATCACGCATGCTTTATTCTCTTCGTTTTGCGCATGTTCTGGCTTTGGGTTTGCTTTCAGATGAGAGTTGAATGTATCCTTGGTATATGCTTCGTAACTTTTCAAATTCTTAGTGAAAAGTTGGTTTCTGTTTATATATGTGTATATATATATCGAAAGAAATAATGAGTGATAGGTAGTTTCAATTTCTCTCCACCATCGATTCTATCATGAAATTTGAGTGGTCACTGTCCAGGAGCACCACTACTTCCCATGTCTTGATGGTCTCCAAGAGTTTCATGGTGTGCGGAGAATTTAACCCCCACAACAGTGTTCATAGAAACTCAGCCAATTCTTCCACACCCCCCCCCCCCCGGTTCATCTCTTTCTCCCTCTTTTTCCTCTAAATCTCTACCCCCCTCTCTTCCATCCTCCCAAACGTGCACCATTACTACTTCTACTTTCATTTGCAACTTCTTTTATTTTATTTTATTTTTTTATTTTTTTATTTTTTTGCTCTGGGGTCCAAGCACATGCTTTGCATTGCACTGCAAGCATGATCCTTTTCCATCTTTGCCTTGATCTGTTATTACATAAGTCACCAGAATGGAAGATCATGTCTTCCTCGTTATTGGGCTGCTCTGCCCCCATGAGTGGTTACCATACCATGGTGGTTCACGCTGTCCGATTCATAACTTATTTTGACACGCGTTGTACTACCGATGACTCAATCGACGTTGTGTTCCTCAAGGCTTTATACTCTTTGAACAGTGAGACAGTTCTATCAACTGGGGCAAAACCCACAAGTTGCAACACCTGCAATTTTGCTCGTATTTCCAACTTGAGATTGTTTAAAAATTGTCATTTAGGATCTCCTCATTCCCCGACTTAGTTGCTAGTTTTTCGAATTTTCTCCAATTCCTTCCTAGGAGCTAGTGTTGTACCAACATGTGTGTCGGAACCTGGCCAATAGCAGCATTTTAAACTAGCACATTTCCTCCCAAAACAAAGAGGAAAGGCAGTAATAGATCTCCAATCTTAAACGTCTGGAGGCTAAAATCTTCTCTTTGATGTACCACTGACAAAGATGGAAAATAAGCAATAAGCTTGAGAAGTGTGAAAATAATTTATTTCAAAACATGGCTGCTTCTAGTTTCCTTTCCTATGTTTGATAAAGATTACTCTAAAGATCGCTTTCTAGAAAATGGGAGTAGATATTGTGTGTATTTTATTTGTTTTTAAACTGATTCTGGCCTTCATTTTTTGCAGGTACTATGAAGAAAATTTAACAACACTTGGTCTGAGTGAAACAGAATTTGAGAATACTTCAACCTCTTGTGGTAGAATCATACTCGAAGCAGAAAAGGTTAGAATTAACGAAGTTAGGTCGTAACCGATATTTATCTTCCATCTCTTGATATTATTTCAATATATTTAAGGTCAATTTCTTTTTTTCTCAAACAATTTTTTTTTTTAAGAAAAGAAAAAAAGTTGAGCAAGTTTGTTGTTTTCAAGGTTTATGGACGGCATACATTCTTTTTACATCGATATTATTTATTTTTTCTTCTATGTAACCTTTGTTTCTATCTTAAACGTTCCTTATTTTTTTCACCCATTAAATATTTGTTTAACTTGCAGGTGTCGTTGCAAAAAGAAACCATAGTTCCCAAACAAAACCTTCCCCCATTGCTTGTTCCTGTTTCTGAACGTTTACCTGAAAAGATTGATTACATTGGTGCTTCATTTGGACTTACAACCGAGTTATTTGGCTTTTGGAAGAAACTCGAGTTCCTTCCCTTTTATGTTTGTCAGAATCCAGTTACGACTCGAATCGCCTTTATATTTCTTATATAGTTTTATATTTGTGTTCGCCATTCATTGTTGCTATTTTCTATTTTTCCTGTTTTTGTTGATATCAACTTTTAATGCATGTAGAATGATGTGACCGGGGAGTGTCGTTGTATGGTGCTCAAGCGATTAAATACAGACCAAATTGAATACTGTTGTTCTCAACCACAAGAGTTCACCACTGCATTTTACAAACGTGAGTGTTTTGGTTGTTGGATGTTTTTTCTTGATTTGGTTTGAAGTTGTATATATTATTATGTAATATTGACTTGTAGGTTTTAGAAGCAAGTTCATCCGCGATATTCCTCATTTCTTTCGAGATCTCGACTACAAGCTTGTTTTAAGGTATGTGAACAAGGGTTGCTTAATTGGCACACATCTTCTTTTGCTATCATATACTTATTGTATTTTCACCTCTTTAGCATATTGGATTCAAAGATTAGTCTCTCTTGTGATGAATCTGAGTCTATGGAAACAGAAAGCTCAAAATCACTTATTGACCTTGCTGATTTTGACCAACTGGAAGCATACATAAATGATTATATTGATTACAAAGAGGTGAGTGTCAAACTTGTGTAGAGTTTTTTTTTATCTTCTAATTGTCATTCTTGGAACTTTGTAGGAAGAAAAATATTGAAATATTTTGCAAAGTAAAAATGAGTTTCGCGTATGTTCTAGTTCAAGTACTTTTTATTGCGCTTAAACTATAGGAGTTGTGCTCACTTGAAAGCTACTTTTGGGATAATCTTCTCTCAGTTTTTTGTTTCAAGTGTTTTTAGACAAATCTAATTTTCAAAAGTATTTTTATTTTATTATTTTAAATACTCTAGATTTTTTAAAAAGCACTTTTAGTCGTCTAAACACTTAAGAAGCGGCGAGAAACACACTCCAAATAAGTAATTTTTTCTGAAGTGCTAATAGAATTAATATTTTTATTTAAAAGAGATGTTTTTCTTAATTGTTCCAAAAACACTTCAATACTCTTATTTTGTCCTCTGTAAGTCCAGAGGATCTTCAAGAAGCGAAATTGATTTATTATTTTCTTCAACTTTGCAGGTCTTCCATGTTGCAACTACCCTTGCTCAAAACTTCTTCAATAAAAAACTTGTAGTATCGTTATCTGATGTTGAAGCTTCCATTTTATTATGCATCGGCTTGCAACTCAAAGATATATCAAGTCTTGAGGTTTGAGTTTCCAACTTTGATAACAGTTCTTGGTTTGCTGAATCAATATTGAAACATGTGTGTGCACGTGCCACGTTTGCATTATATGAGCTGATTGGTTTTCGTGTCGTGCTTTTACTATCTCAACAGGATAGTTTGAAGTTGGGAAGGTCGCATATCATGTCGAAATTCAACAAACTAATGAAGAAGTTCTATGAGCATTTGAGAGCTGGATTCATGAAGGAGATTAGTTCAAGTTTTCCTCAAGATAGGGAGGTAAGGCCGAACTGTTGAATTTCGCTTACTTTTGAAGCATATGTACTAATCACTTTAAAGTTACTTTTTGGACAAAAACATCTTGTTTTGTTTCTTGTTTCTTGAAAAGAGGAAGTTTTAATCTTGTTTCTTGAAAAGAGGAAGTTTTAAAACTAATATGATTTTCTACCAATGTTTTTTATTTATTATCAAACACTATATACTTTTTAAAAACTATTCTAGTCTTTAGAAGCTAAGCTATACTAAACCCACACTCAATGAGTAATTCTTCATAAGTATCTATATAAAAGGTATTTTTATTTAAAAAGCACTTTTTTTTAAAGTCATTCCAAACACACGTATTTGCATAACCAAAACCATTTTAGCTATTCTCTAAAATCATAGTCCGGTGATAAAATCATTTCCATTTAAAATAGTCATGTTTTACAATGATATACAAGTGATTTGAGAAAATGGCAAAAGTGATTTTGACTATAAAAAAATCACTTCCAAACATGCCAATGTACAAAATCTCATCATCTTAAAATCATCAGGTAACAATGAATCCACATGATATTTCAGTTGATACTGACCTCAATGATGGAGCCAGATTAGTATATGTAAGTACAGCAATTTACCATGTCAATGGTTTAAAATCCCTTGTAGAATTTTGTTGTTCTTTTTTTCTCTCTCTAATTTTTATAAATGATTATCAGAAATCAATGTTAGATGAAAGTGGGGAATGGCAAAAATATTCCATTGGAAACAGAGAGAGTGAATTTGAGCAGTCTCTCAAAAAATGCAGATTATCATCACCAAGTGGCCTTATTAGTGTCAAGTCATCATCCAATTCCAATAGGCAATATGGAAAGCAAGATAGTTCCATAAATAGTTACAAGAGAAAAAGAAAGCATTTCTAAAGTTTTGTAGAAGAATTGATCTCCCTACCCTTTTTTTTTCACATTTCTAAACTATTTTTAATTATGATACTTGGATTTGCTAATGTCAGCCCTTATTCATGTTAGCCCTTGTTCATTTCTTGTGACTCATTATGAAGTTTTATGTGGTCATAAATTCATAATATCAGTTATCATCTCATCTAAACTTATTTCAATTTAATTTGTACACCTGTATTATTAAAAGTGACAACTATTGTATTCATTTGTATACAACGAGATTACTCTAATAACATTAAAAAAATGTGGAAAAAATCATTCTAATATATACACAAATAAAGCATACAAAGTTAGTTGTCAACTTAAGTGCAATTAAATTAGGTAATACATAATCAGGTTAGAGTTTGAAATCCTCATTCTAGCCTCGGTTTGAAATTAATTTAAAAATCAAATTTTCAAACTTCTGTAGTTTATTTGGCTCATACTAGAGGGTGTTCGAACACGATGGATGAGGCCCTTCTCCATCCTCATTCTAAGATAAGGGTCGTTTTGTGGTGGGCAAGCTTGGACCTCTGTATCCAAAGCTTTTTGTAATTACTCCTTGGTTCGGATCTTGCTTGAGCGGAACTTGTTCCTTTAGTTTAGATCTTTTTGGGCTATCTTTTTATATGCCCTCTTATTTCTTTTTTTTTTCTTTTTTTTCTTTTGATATCCATGCGTCTGGATCAGTTTACACGCACTTCAACTAATCGTAGACCAACCGCCTCTCCGTGCTACATTGGGGGGCCACCTTGGTTTGAACACATTACTCTAAGTCTTTTGCTATTTAGATTGGCTCTTACCGGGATGGTTTTATTTCTCTTTTATTTATCTTAATGAAAGCTCAAATCTTCAAAAAATAAAAATTAATGTTAGTCACAAAACATTTTCCAACAAAACCGGAAAATATAAGTGGGCTAACTGTAATAACTACGGGAGAAAATATGTCCACAAATTCAGACGTCACTTATAAACAGAGAATTGTTGGACAGAGCTTGAGAAAAAACATCCTATTAGTTTCCTACATTCTACCATTACATATTCACTCTTAAATCATTCCCAAAAGAAAACAATCTCACACGGTTACCCAAAAAAAAAAGGTTCCATTTGTACAAATTTGTAGAGAGATGCTATTAGTTTCCGAGTATTATTCTTCCCCTTTTTCCAATAGAGGTCTCATATCCAAACATTTGCAGATGTGCAGTCTTTCATAGTGGTATCTATAATGATGTCCAAAAAGAAAGGTTAATCGGCTAAAAAATCAAAACTCTTCTTTCTTCTCATCTTCTTTGATTCCCTTCAAAGATCTCCTCTTCTACTGATAATGGCATAAAGTTGCTTAGCAGTCCCATGGCAATCACAAGTAATCTGCATTCTGCGTCACAAAAGGGCATTGTAGGTTGGCAATTTGGCTAAATGTATTTGATGCACCATGAATAAAAGTGTTCACATATTAACTCATGGTTCTCTCTATCACCCCCCCCCCCCCAAACCTGGTAGGGGTCGGTTTTTGTGGCAGACGAGTTTCTTAACTATTCTATGGTATTTGTGGACCGAGAGAAATAACAGGAAAATCCAGGTTGAGAGATCTTGAGAGGACGTGTGAGCCCTTGATCGGTTTCATATTTCCTGTTGGGCTTTAGGGTCCAAAGGTTTTTGTAATTACTCAAACTTGATATTGCTAGATTTGAGCCCGTTATTTTAGTTTGGTTCATTTTATTGGGCTTTTCTTTTATGCCTTCTGTTTTCTTTCATTTTTCTCCATGAAAGCTCAACTTATCATAAATTATAAAAATAATAAAATAATAAAAAAACCTCACCATTCTCTCTACAAATTCAAGCATATCACAGAAAATAAGACACCAATTACCTTCAAAGTTCGATATCCCGCCCCACATTTGTTGAAATGTGAGTTAAAACAAACAAAAAAACTCATGGCTCTCTCCCTCTCTCTTCCCCCACCCATCTATGATCTCTAATTCTGCCTCAACTAGTTCTTTAACTTCCCAAAAACTAATATGATGTCCCTAAAAATAAGGTGGTCAGTCTCTAATTATCTATTTTACAATGAATTGTCGTAATATATGGCAGGTGTAACTGTAACTTGTAAGACTGAAGATGTCTTATGTGAATTTGCACAATTTTCTGGATTGAGCATATCAGCAGAACCATTGAAACTGAGATCATGAGTTGATCGATGAGACGGTTCCTTGCAATTTATAAATTGATGGCAACCATCCTTGTCTGAGTGTATTTAAGGTACCTAAGGCACATAACTACATGTAACCCAGATCCATATCCTTCTACATGACTGGTTTATTATGTGCGAACATGCATTCGGTAATGTCTACGAGGAATAAAAAATGGTGCTCTGAAGCAATAGGTAGAACCAACAAGACTAAATGAGGAGGATTTTCTTTTAAAGAAATACTAAAAGGACCAAAAATATACTAAATAAATGTTCCAAAGAAATCTGCTTCGCAAACAGAATATGTCTCATGCAACATGTATGTATTGAATAACAAGATTAACAACCAAAAAAAAAAAGAAAAAAACAGAGCAAGAGAGAGAGAGAAACCTGCGATTTTTGCTGAGATTGGGCAGACAAGTTGAAGCAAGAATCTTGTGCTCAAGTAGCATACTGTGTTGCAAGCTAATATCATTTCATATAATAGCAAGAATAAGGGGGGAAATTAATTTGTAATAATTCAGAAATTGAAAAGAATCAGCTTTTAGGAAGCTACTAATTCGCACATTCCATGTTAAGATAATCAAATCTACCAACATTTAATTGTTCATTCAAAAGTTCGAACAAAACTGATTACAATGCCAATATCATAAAACTGACGCAAAAAATGCTGAAATTTCAAAACAAAACATTCCTCAAGAGTGTGTCATCATCGTTTTCTTTCTTCTCTTTTGACGAGAAACAAAGTATTTCAAAGAAATATACTGGAAATTACCAAAGGAGCTACCAAAGAAGATCTCCAAATAGGTCATCAATCAGCATATCCAACAAAGAATAATTACAAAAGGTTTTATATTCTAAACAGTAAGCACCAAGACAGGGCAATAACATCCCAAATCTGATCTAGGCTTTTTTCTACTTCTCGGTGAAGAAATTTTAAGAGGTTTGTTTTCAATACAATCACAAACAGAAGATTTGAGCACAATTATCCATTCTAACATTAGAAAAGTTAATAGGAACTGCTATTAATGCTAGTTGAGAGGAACGAGTGGAAGAGAATTTGAGTGGTAGGAAGAGAGAGTAATGCCATCAGATTTTAACAGCTTTTTTACTAGCAGAGCATGACTATGTTAGTATAATACCCAATATTTTTCTTTACTTTCCCTATACCGTAGATGATGAAATCAAAAAAATAATGACTATCCATATTTCGTTCAGGTTGAGGGAAAT
>NW_019104596.1:581888-617238 GCF_001995035.1 Momordica charantia
AGAAATGCATATGTTGATATCTAAAGAGACGTGGGAAAAGAGGCCAAAATAATCATCCAGTAGCCAAAGGAGTAACCTAAATACTTCTCCAGCTTTTATGTACCAAAAAAGAACAACAAAAGTACTGTGAGAAGAAACTACATCTAGACACAAGAAAAATAATCGCATACCTAATGTCATGGACTTCCGGTCATTGCATGGATCTTTAATTAAGTTCATGAATTATCATCTCTTCCAGTCAATCAAAGTTCTGCTGTATATCTTAAATTCTAACTTCAGCTAATGAGCACCTGAATGAAAGCAAAGCAAATCCTATAAGTTGTGAAGAGATTCCCTACCTGCAAAAGGCGAGAGTTTTACAATCAACTAGAGAAGACAACTAGGCTGTTTCCATCCACGAAATGGGTTTGGAAATGGAAGGGGGAGGGTAAACTTCATCTGAGATGTATTGCTTTACTACTGATTTTAACATTTGGAATGAGAATTGATTTAAACATGGCATGAAATATTGCACCATCACCATTCAGCTACAATGAAGTGGCAAGAAACAAGTAGGGTAGGAACTAAGTTACATTACATGGAAATTGTATAACCCATTTGTAAGCTGCACCTTTTGTTCAACAATGTGTGTAAAAAATTACTCATAATAACGAAGAGACTGCATCAATATCACCTTCCTGTGTAGAAAATATTCTACTCCTAGAACTACAAACCACTTCATAACTCAGCTGCAAAACTCTCAATCAACAACATAACACAGCTTTGATAAAACATAAGGTTCTAAACACCGTTACCGTATGTCAATCATCTACTGACCTTGCTCATAAAAAGTAGAATGTAATTGTAACTGCCAGAGCTCATTATTCACATCCCATTTGAGTTCGTTTCCCCAGAATAGTCAATAGCCTAACGAGATGAATCGAGGAGGTCATTCAGTCGATGCAAGAATGGCTTTTGGAGTCGAGAAGACCACTTCTAACATGTCGTCATCTTCCATGAGTTCCTCAAAAGTAAATGAGAAACATGATTAATCAATTTGTCCCATGCCCTCTGGAAGAAACTTGAATCTCTTCAACAACTAGAGCAAATTTATGGCCCAAAAAAGCATACAATTGTTGACGGATCTACCTTCAAAAAAATTTGAGGGATAGAATAGATCCCATCAACAAAAATAGGACAGGTATTTCTGAGCCAATTCAATAGCTTCCAATCTCCACTTCTAGTCAGCAGTACAAACATGTTAAACGGGCACCTGCTTAGTATCTAGAGAATCAATCTCCAACTAATTGAAATTTATGATTTCCTCTAAATGTGATTGAACAAACTGATACTTATTTTTGCATAGTTTATTCAATAGATAATTGAGAGTGCCTTCCTCTAGTTTATAACCCAATCTAAACATTGAATCTATGACTGATAAAGAATCATCTAATTTACCTATTTGAATGAGACTCTTAACCAACTTATCAAAAGTTTGCTTTTGAGGCTTCAGTTTGCTCTTCAACATAGTTATCAACCACTCCATCCCCTCCACTGCACATCCTTGTTCACATAATCCACTAATGATATGATCACGAGTACAAACCATTGGCTTGAGGTCTCTATTATGCATATCATTCCACATTTTCTTTGCTTCTTGCACGTCACCTACTTCACAAAGCCTTTGAATGAGATGAGTATAGGAGGAAGTCGAAGGATGCATCCCTTGCTCTAGAAGCTCCCTGAATAGGTCTGTGCTCTGCAATATCTTCCCCTCTCTGCAAAATCCTTGGATCAGGGTATTATATGTTACAACATCGTGAACTACATCCTTGCTAGGCATTTCTCGAAAGAAGTCATATGCTTCATCTGTCCTTCCGTGTAGACACAAACCTGCAATCACTATGTTGCAGCTCAAAGTGGTTTCTTTATAGCCTCTATCATGCATTTCCTTGTATAGCTTCAAGGCCTCATCTAAATCTCCAATCCTACAAAATCCATAAATCAATGCATTGTACGTATACTCGTTTGGAAGATATCCCTTATCAATCATCTCAAACCACAACTTTCTAGCATCTCCAAGCCAGCTCATCTTACAAAGGCCATGAATCATTGTTGTATACATGACCATATCGGGAGCATATCCCCGATCCTTGAGGCCATTAAAAACCTGAAAAGCCTGCAGCTGCTTCCTTTTCTTGCAGAGCCCGTTAATGATTTCTTGGTACGTAAAAATATCAGGATTACGGTTATTAGCTATCATCGTGTGAAGAATTTCGGATACTCTATCATAATTATTCTCCTCACATAACCCATATATCAATTTGTTGAAAGTATCATTATAAGGGGCTAATCCATCGTCTAAAGCCTGTCTTAGAAGGTCATAAGCTCTTGAAACCTTCTCATCATTGCAAAATCCCTGAATAAGATACCCCACAGTCTCAATGCTCACATCCGCGAGCACACCAGTTTCCCTCATCTCTTCATACAGTTTCCAAAGAAGATCAGTCCTCCCAAACTTGAGACAATTTTGTAAAGCAAAGTTCCAAGTTTCAATGGATGGACGATATCCAGTCTCTTTTAACACATCAAATACATTAACAGCTTCCTCGACCAATCCACCCTCACAAACACATCGAATGTAACCCTCCAAAGAAGCAGGCTCGGGACTAAAACTGAAAGAATGAAGAAAATATTTTGCGGCAACACAAGCCTTGGCCTCCAAAAGCGCATCAAAAAGCGTGTTACAACTGACTGGATGAGGCACGAACTCAGGGTGCGAACTTAACCAAAGAAAAAACCTCAACGAAAGCAAAACATTGTTTAGCTCCTTTAAAAGCTCGCAGAAAAAGGAAGAATCATAGAAATTGAAAGAAGGGTAATCAGAAAGCAGAGTCGTCTCCCATTTGGGTTTGCTCCTGATTACCTTACAGACTTCTTTCGCAACCTCCGTGACGTCTTGGCTGTGTGCTGGGTTAAACCGTTTCTCGCTGAGTTTGATCTCTTCAGATCCATTATTGCCCCCATTTGTTCCCACCGAGAGATTCCGAATGTAGATCCCAAGGTTTTTGACAAATCGAGAGTTCTGGCGAATATAGATCACAAGGGATGTAATTTTAGCCATAAACTAACTGCTTCCCTGATTCTCTTTACAATTTCTGCTTCCCTGCGGATATGACAGCACCAATCTAGAAGCTTAGTATCCCACAATCGGAACGAAAATTGTATGTACCATAGGTTTCGTATAATGAATCGTAAGAAATGGAACGAATCGAATTGATCCGATTCAAGAACAAAAAGAAGAGTATGGTTTTTATTTTGCTCACTTGAACCACGGCACATGCATGGCCGCTTAAGAAGAACGGCCGACGGCGAACCAGAAGAAGAAGTAGGAGTAGGCGGTGACCTATGGGATTTTTTGATTTTCGTCCATTTTTTTATTTTACTTTCATCAATTTAGATATTCGATACTTGTTATTTATACCCTTTTTTTCATTTTTTCAAAAGGTTCAATCTATCAGTCATTTGTGTTCTTTTTCCCGCAATATTATTTTTTAGTACAGCTAGGATAAACGGATTTGAACTTCCAACTTAATCTTTTGGTTGGCGGAAATTTTTTTTGTAGTATAATAAGTAAAGTGGGAGATTCGAAATCGTGACCACTTCATTAGAAGATATCATTTACTTTAAACTATATTTAAGTTTAACCGTCATTATTAACATGATAAATTAAATATATTTTAATTTAGTGATTAGAAGATGTCTATATATAAAATAAAAAATGGATAAACTTCACACAATCAACTGAGAACAACTCACTCTTTTTATTTTTTTGAATAAACTCATAATAACTCACTTAACCTATAATAAACCGTTGCTATAGATAATAGACATAAAAAGTATTATTTCACAAGTTAAATTTTTGGTAGCGTTAATTAATAGTAAGAATTTATTTGAAAAAGGAAAACTCAATATTTTGAAGACAAAATATGAACTCTTAAAAAATTACACACATTTGCAAATTAAGTTTCGTTCGTGTCAAACACATGTGACCTGAACTTCATAAAAAAATATTTAAAAAATAATATGTAGTAGCTTATCGAATACTTATAACTTGAACATAAAATAGATAGATATATAAGAGCAAGTAATAATTGATTTTATTTATAAGGAAGGCTAAATTTCATATTTTWTATATATATATATATATATATATATAACTAAAATAAAAACTACACTAAAAGTTAATTTCAATCCATGTTCCAATTCAGGAGTTAACAACTGAAATTTTTCTATCCATTTATGCTTGATAGTGAGGAGAATTCATTTAAGACTGCTTTGCAACAACTTTTTCGAACCTTCTCATTAGTTAAGCTAACATCAAGGGCATTTATGATTTATCAATAACTTCCTTTCATATACATTAGAATTTTTTAATACAACATGTGGAGTGGAAATTTTGAACTCACAACATTTAAGTTGGAGATAGGTGTCTTAATCAGTTGAGCTAAGCTTAGGTTCGTTTGGAAACAAAATTAGTACGAGACTCTACTAAAACTTCCAACTTCTTTCCTGTAATGGGACAAGTTCTGTGTCCTTGATCAAGCCACGCCTTGATGGCCGGCTTCTCAAAACTTTCACCAGTCTCCATGATCACAGGATCTTCAAACTGTCTAGTTACAAGCCCTTAGGAATGCTCAAGAAACAGTATCTTTCATCAAAGTACTCATAACTATCATTTGGCTCTGCAACAACAAAAAGCACAGTACATTAATAGAGCATTCATAAACAAAGGGTATACACGTACCTAAAACTTCTCGACTTACCTCTTAAAGAGGGCTTAACCTTGATAGGCTGCAGAAAATTAATAATAGATTAAAAAAATACCATTATATTTCCATAAAATTAAATGAAATTGAGAATCTCGATATATTTACATGAGAAGAAAATGATGCATGGCTGAAATTTGAAGGATCGAATGATCTGAGATCTTCAGAAGCATCTGCGTGTTGTACTTCAAAGTTGGGTTGTGCAAGCTTTTGTAGACCATGGTCGTTTTCTTTTGTATGTGGCTGAGCATGCAGCACTTCAAAGTCTATGTCATTCTTTTTCCATGTCACAGAACTGCAGAATTCATCACTATCGTCCATTTCTAGTAGAATATTGACATTATACATCTTCCATTTTTGTGCTTTACAATTTTCCTGCAGAAAAATGTTTTGAGTTTTTAATTATTGGATGGTCCTAGAGAAACAGTTGGACAGATCAACGGGAAAATTAATAGAAGACCAACAAGAATGGCAATTGAGAATCACAAAGAAGGTGAACGAGCAGTCATCATAATAGGAGAAAGAAATTAAGAGAAATTTATGCATTAGAGTTTATAAGAGACCACGCTCCTAATATACAGAGCCGTCAGAACAATTTGGCTCCCACCAATTAAGTTGAGTTTTGTAAATGAATTTCTATGCCAACACATAAATATCCCATGCAATTTATTCTATTGCAAAGACAAGCCTATACTCGCCGAGTTGATAAGAGAACGCCTTGCATGGGAAGTGTAGCGGAGTCAAGTTAGAGGTCAAATAAATTGCCATTTTGCTTTTCACTGCAAGATTTTTTGAGTGATATCGTAGAAAAATAAAACTTGTGATGTCAAGTAACTGTGGGCAGGCAAAGAAGATGAGGAACAGTTAAGACCTGCAAACTTATCCTTTTTTCTTGTGTACTTGACCTACCGGGATTTATGTGCACTAGGCAAATGCCACTGTTGGCACAGAAAGGTAAAAGGAAAGGGTAGAATATAGTAGTGATCATTGCAGAAATCATTCTTAATAACACTAAAATCCTAAACTACCGTCTTCCTGAATGCTGTTTAAAGTAGCAACTCATTGCTAGAGTTAAGAAGAAATCTTTATTAACAATATAAGACATCAATATGAAAGAAAAACAAATTCAAGGAAATACTTACAAAAGAGGATGTGTTATCTGTCGTGCTTCCTGTAGAATCCTCATCAGTATCGTGATCTATATCTTTAACTGTGTCAGAGTAGTATACCTGTGTATGTTTTGAAACATTGGAACTATTAGAGCTTCTGACACAATTTTCAGGGTTCTCTGATTCCCATTCACTTTCAGTATCTGGAGCTCCAGGATTCTTTGTGGTGGCAAACATAGCATCATATAGTTTTTTACTAACCATCAGATGAGGTGAGACAAAATCATTAGGAAGTTTCTTTGCAGTTGAATTATTAGGACTTTCCTGATTAACTCCCTCAAAAGATAAGGCTGGGACTGCAATGGACGGGGCAGGAGCTTCAATTCCTGTGAGCCAATCCTTGTAGTAAACTGCAAATTTTCGAGTACCAGAATCCAGGGTTTCATTAAACACTTTATCAAGAAGTTTCTGGTTGCTTGACTGGCTTGGGGTATCAACTAATTTATCAGCTTCATGGTCATACCAGGATTTTATATTCGTTAGATGTGGAAGAAATAGATCATCCCATAGTTCTGGAAACAATATGATTCTAGCCTGAAAAGGCAGATCGCAAAATACTTGCAAAATATGCTTGGCTGAACTATTTTCTTTCTTTTGTATCTTGAATATTATACTCAGATAGAGATGGGCACAGGCAGACAGTTTTGTATTAGAAATTCCATATTTGAAGCCATCTTTTAGAGCATCTGTACTCAGACCCGTCATCATGCTTAGCAGCAATAATGCTTTCTTTAAATCCTTTTCAGTTGACAATCCTTCAGCTGCTTTTTCTACTACGTCAATTGCTTGTTCAAGGTTGGCAACAACTTTGGAGGTGTTGCGTCCTCCAACTCCAATAAAATTTAGTAAAGTGGAACTATTGTGCCGAAGCGTCAAGCGGAAATCCTTGTCTTTGAGAAAATGTTTAAGATATCCATTGATGATAGAAACCACGGCTCGGACAGCAACTACATCTAAAGTAGGTATAGAAACTGACTCTACGTTACTGTCTTGCATTCGACTCTGATTATGTTCAAAGCTTTTCCTATTGCATGCACTGACAGATTTATCATAAGATCTCTCTGGCAACTTCACAGCTGCCTTACAACTATGATGAAAATTTATACCCGCAAATAGATTTTTCTTCAAACTGTTTCCTTGCCTTTTCTCCACATCTATGTTATTCCCTGACCACCTCTCTTTTTGTTGCTCCTTTTCTCTGGCTTCACCTTTTACTCCATGTCGGATATGCACTTCATTTGAATATATGTCCTTGAAGCTCTCACTTTCTTCCTCCAAAATTATATTATCGCCTCTTTTTGGTTTATCCCTGGAGGAATTTATAAGACATGGCTTTCGTTCTATTACATCACCGTGTCCTTTTCCATAAAGTCTCTCCACATATTCTCTACTTGACTTTTTATCTATTTTTTCTCTGTTTGTAAAATTGTCCCCTTCTGTCAGATTCTTGATTATACCTCTTGATCGAAAATCTCCACTAGAGCTTCGCCGGAATAGAGAAGGCCTCATAGCATTTCTAAGTTGACCGTCCAAATCAGAATCTGAGTTTCCTGTTTCTTGGGAATGATCGTTAGAAGTGATTGTGGCATATGATTTGATGGACCCTTTAGACTTCCTCATCGGTCTTCTTCCTCTAAACCCTTCTTCAGCAAGAAGCTCCTCCAGAGATGAAGCCATTAACTCTGAATAATTTCCACTGCACTACAATCGTGTGGTAAGTTAAAAGAGGTCCCCGAAAACTAACTTTTAAATACTCTAATTGGATCAGGAAAGTAAGGGCTTTATTTTCCGTAAAAGCTCATACAGGCTCATTCACTTCTAGCATATTGAATTTCTATAGAAATTGGACATGCATATTCATACTGCCGTGATCATCACTAGCGTTCGCAGCCATGTTGATCGTGGCTGCGACCAAACACAGAACTGAAAGGAATTTTTATTATCATACTACCCATATTAATTGATTTCCTTTTTTCGTACAATTGAACACAAAAGAGTTTTGGCGTCTGTATGAGTTACAGATATTTCCTCTCTCTGTGTGGAAAGAGAGGAGGATATATACGGAAAACAGAAACTTAACAAAAGGTGAAGGGAAATAGAGTTACCGTTATTTATTATTTCCATAAAATTTTGAATTATTAATTTACAAATATTAATTTTCGAATTATCTCAATCTCCTGGTAGAACTTCCACAACTAAGGATTATAAGAAATCATACTCCTAAACTTCAAACATCCCTCGTCAAGAATTTAGTGAGAAATTTCTCACTAACTTTTACATATTTACGAAATTTTAAAAATTATTAAAAAAAAAACATTATCTAGTCAAAAAACTAATAAATTTTTTTGTAGCCAGAATTCTCATGTACTTGCCAAATTTAGAAAATCCCAAAATACGACACTACTCACCCTCGAAATTAGTTAATCCTTTGTTTTTCTAGAAGGAAAACATCAGATTACTTTGAAAAGAAAATTCTCAACATCGTGTAGAAGGAATATGCACGGCTTAACTAAAATCAAAGGGATGAGAAGAACTTGACCACATACATTCATATATGAATTTCCTTGGATTTCACAAGATCATGATTAACCCAGCAAGTATCCAATCCAACACGCCACAATAAATGCCAAACTCGATCAAACACTAAATAAGAAGACAAGAAAACTTACCAAAGATGAGGCGTCGTACGCGGGTTGGAGTATCAGCTGTTAATGAACCAGTAACCGATCAGTAAGAGCGAGAGGGAGAGAAAGATCATCACTCATCAGAGCTGTTATAGTGCGCAAAATCCATATAAAGTTACGAAAATCAAACCCCTGCAGCCTGAACTCGAAGGAACCAGAAATATTGAAGAAGAATCAACCCCCACGTGGGTGTGCCTTGGAGTGGGAATTTCATCAAACACCTAGAGGGCATAAAAATCCGCAACCCCAAAATCCCAACAGCGGAAATTCCCTTCGTACTCGAAAATCCGGGACGAGGGGTTTCGAGAAACGATGCAAGAAATGTGTGACGAGGGTGGAAGAATGGGCATTGTAGGCGATAAAAGGGCGCCATATATATTGATATAAAAGACTGCAGAATAGAGAAAGGTCCAAAGAGAAGAGGGCTACACTGGGCAACGAGGGAAGAGACGGAGTGGGAAGAGTGACGAGTGAAAGTGGACAAATGGGAGAGAGAAATGCTCCAACTTTCAGCGAAGGGGCTGAGAGGACCTCGTCAATGGAGGTTTTGTTTGAGCTGGCTCTTCCTCGTTGGGATTCACTCATCAACCGTTTTCAACTGCCGCCCGCCCCGTCTTGTTATTCAATTTATTATTTCCTTTGTTTTTAATATGTTTTGTTTTTTTAAGTTCAATAATAATAATATGCTATAAATATAATACATTAACCCGCGTATGCAGCTGGCTATATAAGATATTTTATTAAATTAGTGCTTAACTTTTTAAATATTAATATGAGAAAGTTTTTAAATCTACGAGAATCTGAATACTCATTTTATTTACTGTTTATCATACCTCACCAACATTAAAAAATTATGTTTAAAAGTAAAATTATAATGTGAACAAATGGAGTATGGTACTCTTGTAGTACTTGAATTTTCCCTATCTAATAAATACATAAATTTTTAATGACTAGTGCATTGTCACAACGTATTTATTTTTACTTTTTTCTTATATTTTTTATTATACTAACTAAATTAATAGTGTAGAATGTAGAAGCATAAATATATCAACAAAATGTGATGTTTTTTTATTTCGAGAGACTATACTAACTAAATTAATAGTGTAGAATGTAGAAGCATAAATATATCAACAAAATGTGATGTATTTTATTTCGAGAGACTCTTCATCGCGATGAATGAATCACTGGTCAAAGAGCGAACAACTGCCACGTTTAATAATTTGGTGAGATCCACATATGTAGTAGTTAGTGAACCAATTTTTCTTCTTCCGTGAAGATTCAAACAAAATCAAACTTAGATGCAACTAAACAATATATGACAAACGAATAACGACCTTTTAGTTGAGTATATTTGTCTTAATTTATATGATAAGTAAAAGCTGCATCTTTTTAAACCATCTCTAGAGAACATAAAAGACTTGTCCATCATAATTTTTCCTTACATTTTGTCACTTAAAAAAAAAGTTTGTGAAATCTGGTAAATAGAAGAAATGAGTTATGTTGGCTAAATACTTAAATATTCACATTCAATTCCTACACGAACATCTAAACTCCAATTATTCAATTTGATTTTTGAAATTTTGGTTGACATTTTAAAACGTTCACAAAAAAAGGGGTAAAAGTAACTCAAGTTTAAAAAATAGTTATTAAACAAATTCTAAATAATTTTCAAGAAATAAATAATTGTAGATGTTACGAAAATTAAGACGGATAAATAATTGAAAATTATTCTCTAAAAAAGTAAAAAGTTGGTAGGAATTTAAAAAAATTTAGAATGTACCAAATGAACAGTTAATAAATAACTTTTAATATTTTTTTTTAGTACAGAGTGAAAATTCGAACTCACGGTTTTTTAGTCAAAGATATGTGTCTAAATTGGCATACAATTACTTTGCTCGTTAAACTTATAAAATAACATTGGTAAATAGTATATAATAATTCCACGTTAAACTTATAAAGGTTCAAATCTCCTACTAAAAGGCATAATTGATCCAATTTTCCATTAATTTTCATATAAAAACTAAATTTATTTCCTGAATTAAAAATAGAACAGAAATTAAAGAATGAAGGAAATTAAACAAGAAAAGAATTATAAAATTCGAATCAGAATCAAAATAATGATTTATACAACATATGACAGACATCAAAAGGATTCTCATAGAAAAACAAACATAAATTTCATAAAAAATACCCAGAAAAAAAAAACAAAGAGCGAATCATGTGAACCGAAGATGAGAAGAAAACCAACAAGGCAAAATGGGAGATACTATGGGAAGGATTTGGCCGCTGAAATGAGAACTACAAAATTGCTTTCGAGATGACTAAAATTTCTCCACTACAAAATAATGATGATAATGATACATTAAAAACTTAAGCCATAATTTAATCCAATACACGCACCTCTACAAGAACTCATGCTATTGCAAAGGGATCATTCATTTCTTTGAAGATCCCTTCTTCAACGACTTCTTCTGGAGTTTCTTATTTGGTTTCAACTTGCTTGACATTGATGAAGACTTTCCTCGTTGCCCTTTTTGTTTCTTTTCTCTTTTCACGTTGTACATGTTGACGGCCTGAAAATCAAGATAAGGAATCCAAAATAGGCTTAGGAAAAGATTGTTCCAAAATACTCTTGGGTAAGTTTGAGATGGCAAGAAGCACTTTTTTTGTCATTATTATAATGGGAGTAACATAAATGTGCTTTTCAAAAAGTCAAAAGCACTGTGTCAGAGTGTTTTAGGCCCAAAGGCTCGAATTTCAAAAGCATTTAGGGGTGTCCAATGATTCGTTACAAAACAAGAAGTATTTTTTATAAAAGTACTTGTTCTAGAAATATCCCAAACATAAGCTTACTTGAACCGGATCTATTCTATAGGTTGTACAACCGTGTCCTTGAATTCTAAGAAATATCCCAAACATACCTCTAAAATTTCATGTGATTCAAAAGCCCCTCTCTCCGTCTAAAAATAATGATCTTTACTTGCATCATAAATGATAAATGAATATCAATCACGACATGATCTATTTACACCACAAGGTCCATTTTCAATCATGTTAAATCATATAATATAAAAAGGTAACATGTCATCTACTTAATCCAATTTGGGTGATGAGAGAACAAAAAGAGAGGTGTGTTTTTGCTGCTTGTCAAATTTTGTGAGTTTTATCCTTCAACAAATAGAGATGTGCAGTTCAGCGGTCATACCTTATTAATGTTGAGAATCTCATGTGAATTTCTGGAAATTAATCTGTTGAGAACTTTCTCAGTTTGCTCTTTTTCTTGGGAGCCAATCCCTGTTCCCTCCACAACAGGCAGAAACTGCATGCAAACACAAAAAAAAATGTGCAACAAACTTTTTACGAGAAGTATAAAATAAACTTGAGCATAAATGCGGATCAACAGGCTTATTCAATTAACCTTGCGATATTTTCCTTGATGTTTAGCAGGTTTTTCTCCTGCCAGCTTCTTGTCAAATTTTCCACCACTGGCTGTTGAAGTTGCTGCCATTCCAGCTGCATTTCCTAGGTCATCCTTGGTAATTTTCTTAGGTGCAGCTTGAGTTCCCGTTATGGGCAAAGTGGTGGCAGCTAGTTGAACGTGGCTGCATGAGTACAGTGAATTTTATGCTATCGTGAATAGATTGGAGTTAAAACTAGGAGGAAGAGAAAACACAACTGGAGATGGACCTTAAAACAGGTAACTTGAGAATAGCAACATGGATAATGACTCCGATGGAATAGATGAAAAAGAACATTTTGGAGAAGACGTTGATCAAGTAATAAAATTCAATGAAACTCGTGTATAAACTGAGATAAAACAAAATGCAGTAGAACTTATATCAAATTCAACAACCAAAAACTGTATTTAAGAGGTAAAACCTTGGTAGGGCACCAACTTTTGCAGCTTGCTTCAGATTCTCTAACCGATTCTTTTCTTGCTTTTCAACTCGGTTTTTCTTATTTGCGCGCCTTGTAGCAAATGGATCCTCCCCAGGCTCTGCAAGACAAATCAAGTTATCAACCATGATACTTCACAACCATTTCAGTACTTATTATGTGTCTTGAGCATAAATGCACCCAGTAATTAAAACCAATAATCTATTGGTTATCTGGATGTTGCAACTGTGTGCAGATTTGCAAATCAAGTTCAGAAAAAGCAAAACAGAACTAGAATAACTAGTAGAACAAATAATCATATTGCAAGAAGCAAGATCACATAAAATACTACCATCAGTCATCTTGGCCTCAATTATGGGTATGTTATCCTCATCATTTGCACGATCATAACCATGGCGACGTCTCCATGTACCCGTCTGTTCATCATATGCTATCTTATCTCTTTTACGATTCTTTATACCTGCAAAAGTTTTAAAATAAAAATAATAATTATTATTGTGAATGAATTATACTTGGGGAAAAAAAGCTTGTCATCAAATTAATTAATTATGTGCTGCTATTTCTTCTCGGTTTCCTCGTCTTGCTTTTAGCTGAGTTCAAATTTATTTTCTCTGCAGAAAATAATGGAATATGCTATTTCTCTATCAAATGTACCCTTGCACAAAAGGGTGCACATAAGGAACTGACCTCTTTTTTTGGCAAAAAGTTCCCATTTTGTAGGAGGTTTAGGCTTTGGTAACTGTAAAAGAAGAAAATATCACCTCAACCAAAACTACAGAATTGACACTTGCAGCCACTGCTCTTCAATACAGCACGATCAATGACAGTGGTTACCAAGTACAGAAATCATCCAGATTTAAAAAGAAACAAATGAGATGACAAATTAGCACATAGCCCCTTACATGCTTCTCTCTGGGCAATTTTGTAGTAGGTGGAGGCAACTTCACAAGGGGACCATCTCTGTCTTCAGTGGAAGGCCGATTGAAAAGTTCGTTGGCAATAAATTGAACCAACTCTATGCCCTTCTGCAGACATTCATTAACTAGATCCTCCCTAATTTTTTTAAAAAGAAACTAAACAAATATAACAGAGGTTCTCTTTTAACAAAATAAGCAATTAGATATTCTCTCGTGGATATTCTAAACATCGAAAAGAGCATCAAAGATAATGAAGCTAAATATTAGTAAGAGGCTTCTACTTTGATTGGCAAGAAGAATGTAACTAACACTTCAAAGTCACTAATGCACTCATGTAAATGTTCATTATCATTTGAGCAGGCGTATCTATCTCAGGCAAGCATGTAGTTGATCCTTCATAAAACGAAGACTCTTAAAACAGTACAGCGTAATGTGAATAGCATAGCATCGCAAAGCCAAAATACACATTACACACACCAATGTACTCCAGCCTCGGTGAGACAAAAACAACACAAATTCAGGGAGAGAAAAATCTCTACAGACAAACCTTTTTTCGTCTACCTACTGAAGTAACACGCGAATTTCGAAACAAAAATCGAGAGAGGATGAAAAATTCAAGAAGAATCAGTCCTCCGAGTATACTTTGGGAGCGAATCAAAACTAACCTGGAGGAGAGCGAGGAAGGAAATTGATGGTGAGGATTGAACGCCGTGAGATTACCCAGGTCGATCTGAAACGGATATTGATTCTCCGCCTCCATGCTCCGGCCACCGTAATACTTTTATTCCAATGATGAGCACGATGATTCTGTAATTTGGGGGTGGCTCCGGTGACCTGCCGACGACTGTGGACTGCTCTGCTGTTGGGATTGGAACCCTAACTATTGCTTTTGTTCATCGATAATAATCAATTTAACCAATCATATGAAAAAAAATCAAATAGCCCACAAAAAAGGCTTTTGTCCAAAAAAACAAAAAATAAAAAAAGCATGTAGCAAAATGAAAAGTAAAGTGTTTTTTCTTTTATTTTATTTTTTTCATTTAACACGTTTAGTTTTAGGTTTTTTTTTAATTTCGGAATAACAAATATTTGTAGTCATGGAATCAACACTTTAATCCTACAAAATATTTATAGTCACTGCGCTCTCATGGAATGAACAATTTAATCCTACAAATTAATTTGTAATTTGTAACGATTTAAAATTCTCATTTTTTTTACTACAATTTAGTAATTGAGTGTGTAACAACTTAGTCATTATACTTATTTTGTAACAATTTAGTTTCTATTATACAAAATTTTGTTAAAGTTGAACGAAATTTCTTATAAATGTGGACTGATAAACTAATTAGATATCAACCGTGCTTATAAACTAAAAATACTAAATTGTTACATTATAAAAATACACCGTTAATTTGGATGGAAATTTTCACAGGAGGTATTTAATTGTTACGAATTTTGAAATACGGAGACTAAATTGTTACACGACATACTAAAATTCAATTACTAAGGACAATTTGGCAACGATTATATTTTATGATTTTTTCATAAATTATATATTTTTAGAAGAAAAAAAACATATATGTCTGATAACTATTTTATTTAGAAGTCATAAAGTTGTATGTTAGATAGCGAAAAAAACTATGTTTTTTAAATAATAATAATAATAATAAAATTAAAACAAAAAACAAGAGAGAGAGAAAACTATGTAAACTACTGCTGATAATAAGGTGGGGCATCTTGTTTGGGAAAAGATGTTTGCTGGAAAGTTATCGATTGGGTAATTATTTTTAATTATTTTAGTATTTAAAAAATAAATAATTGTTTTTTATATTTAATTCATAATTTAGTAAAATATTTAATAAAATATATATGAATTATTTAAAAATGAAATATGTGACAGAATCGGTGATGGGGCGTCGTGGCAAATGTGTTCCCTGTTTTTGGGCGGGTATCCGATCCCATAATTTTTATAATCTCTCGTGTAAATATATGAAAATAAAAGTTTAAATATATTATAAAAATTAAGGACCTTTAGATAAAATACATTTAAAAATAAAGAAAACAAAGTTAGAGAAGAAAAAATAGTTAGAGAAAATATAAACACAAAAAGATAAATTTTTAGATAAAGCATATAAAGTTGAGAGCAAAACGCATGTTTAGAGAAAATAAATGAAAAAACTAAAGAGAGAAAAAATAAATAGATAATAAAATGTTCAAGAATATATTTATTAAATAAAATAAATAAATAAAAATAAAAATGATAGTGAACAAAACAAGAAAACAAAATTTAAATAAATAAAATATGAAGATATATTTGTTATAGAAACAAAAATTATGCCTATATTACTTATAGGAAAAACTACATTTTTTGTAAACGAGATGTGGAGCAACTACATTATTTTAGAGTTGACGCTTTTAAGTGAATTTTATAAAATGATTATAAATGGTCAATGAGATATTCATCGTTAGTTGACTAGCTTTAACGTGATGTGGCTGAGTACAACGAATGACATGGTAATTTATATGAATCTAATATTTTTCATATGGGTTGGACTATCTTCAATTTTTATTATTTATCATCATTTTCCTCTCCTTGTCCTCATCCCTTTTTTGACGAACTCGACGTTGCTCGCCCATCGTCGCTCGCCCCATCGCCAATCGCCTTATTTTAGATATAAATGAGGAATGGGAAAAGACTTCTTATAGATATATTCCTCTTCCATTGAGAACAGAGTTTTCAGATTTGAAAAACGATATTCTTCTATGTTCCATGGAGGAGGAAGTTTCCATGTATGAAATGGAGAGCAAACGACGGATGACAGACATGGGCGAGTTTAGTTAGAAAATATGAGAAGGAGAAGGAGAATGAGAGATGAACGATAATAAGAAGCAAGGAAGAAGAACATATAACGTCGTACAAACAATATTGAATTAATATAAATTGCCAAATCAGCCATTACAGTTACTTATTCAACAATCACATCATGTATAAAGTTAGTTCATTGCCTTCCACCTGTAAATAGCAACTCATTTTCGTATGTAGAGATGTAATTATGATTCATCATTTTCGAATTCTTTAGAGTTTGAAAAATAAAAATAAAAATTTATATAAATTAAGAACAATCGAATCTTGAAAATGATGGTTTAAAAATAATAAAACAAAATATTAGTACAATAATTTAGAGAACAAAATATTATCTATATCAACGACAACATACAAATTAAAGACAAAAATCAACTTTGAAATTGTTCGCAACAAATTGACCAAATAGACGACAAATGACCAAATAGACGACAGATGATATATAAATTGAAATAATTTTTTAGTAGATTTGAAAGAATAAGAGGTGACTATATCATTTAAAATTATGTTTAAATTTCTCCCCTTATATATTTTCTTCTTTTTTTTTATTGAAAGAAATATCTTTTTACTTTTTATTTGTATAGAAATATTGTAATTTCTATTATTATTTTTTTAAATAGGTATAATTCTATGATTTTTTCCGCCCTCTAAAAATCATGAAAAATTGATGGAAATTTTCTTGCTTCTACATAACTCACAGAGAAATACCGAAAAAACTCACAGAAAAATGTATAGGAAAAAAATCACGGAAAAATAAAAATTATGTGAGAAAAAAACAAAAGTAAAAAAGAAAAATAGTTGGGAAAAACAAATCATGCAAAATCACGAAAATTACGAATTACATGAAAAATAAATAAAAGATCGTATAGATTGGACTTGACCTAAGTGGAAATTTTTAGATTTTTAGTTTTTTTAAACAGTTTTTTCAAAAATCATTTTGAAATTCTAAGTAAATTCAATAAAAGAAATTAAAAAATAGGTTTTATTTTTCAAAATCTTATATTTTCTTCTAATATTCAATATTTTTTTTATTTTTCATATTTATCTCTAAAAAATTTATTTATCACTCTAACATTTTTTTTCTAAATTTTTTACTATAATTTTATTTCTCTCACTATTGCATAATTTATTTTTCTCTGTCTAAAATTTTTGAGTACTTATTATTATTTGTCTCTCCAAATTTTTTTATTTATTATTTTTTTTAAGAGATTAGTTTCATTTCTCCCTTTAAAAATTTAACATTTTTCTTAATCTTTTTTGGTTCTAAAATTTTATCTACTTTCACTTCTCTTCTTAATCTATTTTTCCTTATATATTATTTTATCTTTCAAATTTCTTTTAGTGTAACTTTTATTTATCTTTGTATTTATTAATTTTCTCTAGAAATTATATTTTGAATATTGTTTTTATCTCTAAATTTGTTTCCACTCTAATTTTTCTTTTTTTTTTATAATTTTTTTTTCTTTAACATATCCTTTCCTCTCAATTTTTTATTTTTTTTCTCTAAATTTTTTCTGTATTTTAACTTTTATTTCATTATTTTTTGTTTCTAAATCTTTTTACTTTATCTCTCTAAAAATTATCTTCTAAATGTTTATTTACATCTCTCTAAACATGTATTTTCATGTATCTAGGATGACAAAAATTTATGCATAGTCGAACCCAAAAAATAAGAAATGCATATACCGATCCCGTCCCAATTCCATTTTTTAAATAATTAATATATATTTATTACACGTTTTTATACTTAAATTCTAAAAACAATTATAAAACCGATAATTCTCTCGAGAACATCTTTCGGACTGAAAAATGAGGTGGAGACAAGGACTACAAATTTTCACAAGCACAAAAATGAGGAGAGCATCCTCACTCACACGGTCATCTCTACACTACATAGAATTTTCTTTCTATAATATATATTTTCAATTTTCTAACTTTTTAAAAATAGAAAACTAAAAATGGTACCAAACATGTTTGGTTTTCTGTTTTTTAAAAACAAAAAATGGTTATCAAACTGGTTTTTGTGTTTTAAAAACATAAAACCAAAAACTAAAAATAAAAAAACAAAACGGTTATCAAACGAGCCCTTAATTTTCATCTCTGTGTGCAGGTTCTATATGGACAGGGTCGGATCCACGTGGGGACCGGGGGCACGTGGGATTTATATTAAAAATAATATAGTGTACTGGTATATTAAAGAAAGTATATGTGGCATCGTTGGTAACATCATCCCCTCGATTTAGTGCCCCTCGCCTCCCGCACCGTTAAATAACTTTGCTAAAACTTAAAATTTAAATCAAAAAATCAACTTTGATGTCGTTTTCAACAATTTTTCAAATGAAAATCTATGGAAAGGTAAAAATTACAACATTGTCTAAATCCTATCAAATTGATACATATTGCCGAGTTCTTTTTTTAGTACAAATATTGTGAAATTCAAGTTTAAAATTAATATTTTTCTGTTATATTTATATGCATTTGTATCCTTAACCTAAATTCTTGGATCCACTACTGTATATACCTCAATTATATTCGAATGGAAGCTTCACGCAATTGATGATTTTGTCATAGTTGTTTAATATTACTATGACTATTATTCTTATGATGACCACGAGCATAAGTAATACCCATGGTTTAGTACTAACAAAAATTCTCATCATCTTGACCTACGAGATAAACACAGTCTTAAAAAAGAAAGAAGGAATACTGAAAAAAAAAAAAAGAAAAAAAGAAAAACTATGCCGAGATTGGACGAATGAGAGGATGGGCCCACCGCATCTTCCCATCCAAAAAATAAAGAACACATAAAGCGAAGGAAAGGCTAAAAGACAAAACAAACCGACATATCGAGATTCCCTTATCCCACTCACCCGACTACTTTGTATTTTATTTATCCATGCAATTTTTTACCACTTGATCGAATATTACATTTTTATTCGCTTTTCATAAGTAAATTTAATTTAATTGGTCAAGATATTAATCTCTTGTTAAAAAAATCCAATTCTCACTCTATATAGAGATGGTAATTAAGTCTGTTTCGTTGGAGATTTTATCCTATTCCCACTTCTTGGAGACAAAAATGGGGCTATGATGAGTTATCGGTAAGAAACTTGTCTCGAATGTATATATATACATTTTTATTTTTTAAAATATAAATTTTTGGATGAAATATTATAAAATTTAATTAAATACAGTTACAATGTTTTAAATTTTTTTTCCCTTTTGAGTACATGTTTTAAAAAGTATTTGATATATATTAATATTATTATACATAAAAATATAAAAAAAGAGTAAAATATTAAATGTGGACGAGGTAAAGCCCGTCCCGTCTTGCTAGAGATTCCGATTTGACCCCGTTCCGATCAAATGTGGAGATTCTCAAATCTGCTCGAATTGAATATGTGAGTAAATTAGGTCCTCGGGTCCTGCATGTTATTTTTTTTTCATCCCTAACCCCATGTATTGTACTAAAAAGTAAAAACCCTACTCAATTATAAGAATAAATATTTTATGTATCGAAATTAGAATAAATATTCACACACTAAAATCAAAATGTATCATACATATAACAATTATTATAATATTTATTTATTATTTATAGTAAACTAAATAGTTCAAATTTCAGATACATAAACTAAATAGTTGAACGATGTTATTTTTAATTAAAATAATTTAAGCAGTTAATTTAATATCAATAAATAATGAAAACAAAATTACATCAGTTAAAATATTAATATTTTTTCTATTGAAATTAAAATATAATAATATTTAATTTGTTTGCTATAAATAATAATAGTAACAAACTGATTTTTTTCTAGTACAACTGAAATTAGATAGTTGATAAATTAAATATAAATTATATTTGATTACAAAATTACACCATTTATCTGTAATAATAAATATTAGTAGTATAAATAAGAAAAAAAAAGCAGTAAAACGGTAAAACACGAAATTTGATTTTGACCAAAGTATTACTCTCTTTTCCTTTATTTGTTTGCGAAATCACAGCTCTCTCTCTCCCGTAATTTGGGTTAAAAAACCGGAGCCCCGAACTAGCGATCAAGTAACGTGGTTTTTTTTTACCATATTACCCTTCTTTCTCTGCTTCGTCAAGTTGGGCCATGAGGGTATAACTGTCCGCTCGGCGTTCAAGAACGGCTGCTTTTGCTTTCTCCATCCCCGATTTCCCTGCCCATCGGTTTTTTTCTCTTCTAAACGAGGAGGCCTTTTCGAAATTTGAATTTACGTGACTTAAATGCCCTTCTCCTTTTCCGTTTAATACTCCCGTTGCCCCTCCCGGTGTTTCAGTGATTTGACTGAATAGCCCCCACCCTGCCACACACAGAAAGTGCAACTTTTGATATATATTTTTTTCAGCTTTTCGTTAATTAAATCGCAATTTTGCCAAAGTTAAAATTTGGTTAAATATAAACTTTCTGAATCGTGTTTCTGTAGCTTATGTGCTTTGAAATTAGTTTAACGCAATGACGCATTATATTATTATTTGAAAATATTTTTGTAGGCTTTTTAATTTAACGTGTCATGATTGTTAAAACGTAGTTTTAACGTGTTTGTCACAAAATAAGTTTATATGAAATTAGTTTTCATCCAATCTTTAAATAATAAGTCAGCATATTACTTGATTGTTGAACTAACAAAATAAATGATTGAAAATCGATTCACATATTAAAAACTCTTTTAAAATACACGAACAAACAAATTAATATAAACATATTAAAGTGACTACATTCACAAATTTGAAAGTTATGGTATTGATGTTTGACTAGTTCACATGATTATTCCTAGTTTTATAGAGAACCCATCTCATTTTTTCAGTATCCTTTATCAACAAAAGTTAGTTTACTCGCTTAAAAAAAGTATAATTGTTATTTAGGTATATCCAATTATTTACTATGTCTTATCGAGTCAACCAATATTTATTCGATAAACTTACTACTTTGATGTCTAATCAATATATTAACAACATTAACCCCATAAAATAAATATTAGAATTATACTTAGGATATGTAATTAAAAAGTTAAAATTTTTTAAAATTATAAAGAATGAATTACCAAGAAAAAAAGCACAACAGAAAATATATATTTATATATAGCATCAATTTAAAATCTGTACAAAAATGGCATGAATTGCAAATTTAAACAATCATAACAACAACCAAAGGCGATATTTGTGATTTATTGGAAAATAACAAAAAGTAATAATATTTTTAGAATACATATTTGTTTTTCTTTTGCTATTTAGTGCAATTTTCAAATTAATTTTTAAACAGTAATAGACTTAAAATGTGTTCCAAAAATAAAGAAATACTTAAAATGGTAATTTAACATTAAATTCAACTACCGACAGCCGTCCACGGCGGCGGAACGGAACGGAAATATCCAAACATCAGTGGCATTCTCGCTATTATGTGAAAAGATGATACCCTTTCCGAAAATTTAAGCATAAAAGAAATGGGCCCCACAAAGCAGTAAAGATTGTAGTGTGTGTAAGCAGGAGAAGGGCACTGACACCAAAAAGTTGCTCTTTTTTCTTGGCTCCATCTTCGTCTTTGCTTTTTCGTTTCCTTTTCTCTTAAGTAGCTTAATTTTGCAGCTCCCTCTCTCCTCCCCTCCTCTCTCTCTATCCGTCCTTACACTGGTTAGGGTTTCCCCTGCCTCTGAAAGTTCCATGTCCGCAGGTGATTCATTTTTATGCTTCAAAATCTTTCTACATTATGTGAATCTTTGAAATGCATATGTGTTACTGATGATTCCCGGTCTGTTTCACTCACTGTTGATACCCCTTTTCTGTTTTCGTGTTCCAGATGCTTGAATCTTGCGTTTAAGTTGTCACATTGAGCAGGTAGTTGTTGAACTTTTGTGTGGGTTGTTCCTTTTTTGTTTTGTTTGTTATTTTACTGTTTATTGTTTTGAAATGTGCAACTTTTGTTGGGGTTTTCTGTGTGACTGTGTTTTGTTATTTGATTCTTTTGAGGGGAACAGGGAGATTTGGAGTGTGAGAGTCTGAAGGAACGGAATGTCGTCGAGAGGGGGATCTGATCAGCCTCCTCCGCTGCAGAGGAGGATCACGAGGACGCAGACGACGGGGAACCTCGGCGAGTCGGTGTTCGACAGTGAAGTTGTTCCGTCATCGCTCAAAGAGATTGCTCCTATCCTGCGTGTGGCTAATGAGGTTGAGTCCAGCAATCCCAGAGTTGCATATCTGTGTAAGTTGGGACCAATGCTGTACTGTTGTAGGGTTATTATCTTGGTATATGCTGAATTCTAAGACGAACAAGAATTGGAAATTAATGGTTTAAGGCTTATGCTAAAGATTGTTCCTTTTATTCTTGTTTTGTTTAGAGAAAAAACTGCAGCCTTATGGAATTGCCGTACTAATTTGGATACTGGTTTCATTGAAGTGCCTGCTCATGTTAATATCGAAAAACCATTAGTCTTTTATTTCCAATGCTTACTGTCTTAGTGCCAGACTGCCAGCTCACACTGTGAGGCTGCAAAAGCACGTTTTTTATGTGCTTTTTTACATGTTGCCAGTTGTTGCCTTCGTGCAAGCGAATTGTGACCCTGGGATTCTGTCAATTTTCTGAGTTGGGTTGTGTTTCATTACTCTACACTTGATAGTGAAATTGTTGATGGTCCATACTGTCTGGTTGCATTTGTCCAAAACTCTGAGGTATTAACTTGACTTTGAATCAATGAATCGATCCATATCATGTGCAGCTAGACCTACCTTTTGGTTCAATCTAATGAACTTCTAGTAAACCAATGGATTTCGAACAAAGATGCTATTATGGGTCCAAAGGGGCTAGGGTTAATTGAGAGGGAATGAGTTCAAACCCCATGATGATCACCTACCTTAGAAATTAGTAATTCCTATGTGTTTCCTAGCACCAAATGTTGTAGGGTCGCTATGTGAGATTAGTCGAGGTGTGCGTAAGTTGGCCCGGATACCCACAGATATAAAAAAAAAAAAAAGACAAAGATGCTATTCTGGTTCGTGGTGGTTGATTTAGATTTCTGTTCATTTTGGGAAGAGAACAAATTGTATTTTTAGGAAGCAGTGGTGTTTGTGCTTGATGTAGTTGTCAACACATTCACAATGGTATCCTTGAGCCTCATTATATGTGTTGAAACTTGGTCGAGCATTGTTTTAACTTTTAAGGGACTCAAATCAATGTATGGACAATTGAGTATGGGTATATTTTTTTATTTCCAATGTGGAAGGGCATGGAAATAACTCAATAATTATGTTGTTGATTATTTTATTTTTTGTTTAGGTTATGGTGCAATATTTTATAGTCTTCAAATCCGTCTCTTCCTGCAGTTCTGTTAGTACTAAATGTTTGTCAAGGCATATATGTTGACTGGATATATGTCTACTCATAGTGGTACCTACCAATCAATCATTTTTTAGTTATGTCTAGTCATTAGCATTTTGTTTTCCTGCATTGACTTGAGGTAATATTTATTGATTAATTAGTTATTAATTATTTGCTTTCTAGTTTTTCTAAGTTTATGGGTGATATTTTCAATCTATATATTTTGTTCATTGTAGGTCGATTCTATGCATTTGAGAAAGCCCATAGGTTAGATCCAACTTCTAGTGGGCGAGGTGTTCGGCAATTTAAAACTGCTCTACTTCAACGGCTTGAAAGGGTTAGCTCTCTCCTCTCGTGAGTAGTTTGGAATTATTTTCTTATTTTTATTTATTTTGAAGTGAGTTAGATGAGTAATTTCTGAATTTAACCTTTCAATTTTACATTTTATTCGATTTAGTCTACTGTAGTTATATCTGAGCAGGCTACTTTTCTCAAGCCAATCATAGAAACATCATCATCTACTTAAATTAGGGGAAACTTACATTTCTTTAACCAGTTTTCTATTTGGCTCTAGTGGTAACCATCTATGGTCTCTCTTTCTTGCAATCTTTCTATTACTCAATTTCTTCTTCATGCTTTTGTAAATTTTCATATATTTCCTTATATGTTTCATTATTTCTTTACGAAAGCTTGGTTTCCCATTATATAAGTTTTCATATACTGCCTCATATGTATTTGTTGCTATATATATATATATATTTTGCTCGTCATTATTTGATATTTCAATTTGTTTCTTTACATTCTTATTCTCTGCTTGTAGGAAAATGATCCAACCTTAATGGGAAGAGTAAAGAAAAGCGATGCCCGTGAAATGCAGAGCTTCTATCAACATTATTATAAAAAGTACATCCAAGCTTTGCAAAATGCTGCTGATAAAGCTGATCGGTACGTCTTTTTTGGTAACCTTGTGGTATTTTAGTTGACTGTTGCAATTTTATCCCTCTTGATTACCTACTGCATGAGAAATTTGGTGACAAAGTAGTAGAGGTTTCTGAAGAGGAAAAAGAGGATTTGTAGGCATTGTTTGGGATCGCATGAAACTTTGGTCATGTTAAAAGCTTAAGTTATTACTATTGCTTTTTTTTTCTTCTGTTTTGGTGAAAAAATCTTTGGATAGCTTTTAGAATTCATTATTGTTTAGATTGTTCTTATGGAATATTTATGTTTTAGAGCAATTGAAATTGGTATTTCTTTGGATTGGTGAATTGTGATCTTATGTGCTCTCTAACATCATGTTTTAAAAAATAAAAATAGTTCCATGAAACAGCTTTTACAAATCATCATGCTGTAAACACGCCTAAACAGCCACTTTAATTTGCCTGTTTAAATTCTCCTAGGTCTTTCGGTCTTAAAAAGTGGTGTATTCTTCTTGTTCTTAATTTTACTCTCTCTCACCTTTACACACATTCCATACCTCTGTCTTATATTTGTTTCTTTGTTTGAATTTATCATTTAACATTTCCTTTTTCTGCATGTTCAGTGCTCAGCTTACCAAGGCATATCAAACTGCTAATGTGCTATTTGAAGTTCTAAAGGCTGTTAACATGACGCAATCCATAGAAGTTGATCGTGAGGTGAAATTGTGATATCTTCTCTGTCACCATTTTGTTGGTCCTTATGAAATATTTTTGGGTGGTGTTCTTTTTGGAGATAAAACTAAAATTTATTAGGAAAGAGGTGAACTTGAAAGTTGAAACTTGTAGGATAATGCTTTTGGCTAATTTTAAAGCCAATATGTGCATGTCATCATCATCTTCTGGTATTTACCATGGCTGATATCGTTGCGATCATTTTTTTCCTTAATAGATTTTGGAAGCACAAGATAAAGTTGCACAGAAAACACAGATTTTTCTCCCATATAATATTCTTCCTCTCGATCCTGATAGTGCAAATCAGACAATTATGAGATATCATGAGGTTTGGTATTAGTTTGTATTATCTGATCGTTGTTTTATTGATATAATGAAATCATTTTCTGATTAAAAGGTTCTGAGAAATCATTTTCTGATTAAAAGTTTCTGAAAAATCATTGCAGATCCAAGCTGCAGTGATTGCCCTGCGTAACACAAGGGGCCTTCTTTGGCCAAATGATCACAAGAAGAAAGATGGCGAAGATATCTTGGATTGGCTCCAAGCAATGTTTGGGTTTCAGGTAACAGAATGAGCAAATCTTGTCTTCTTTATTTGGCATTGCATTAGAGGTTTGCATGACTGTTGTGCTGTTTTCTTATTATTATTTTTTATGGGATATCTAGGAAGTAAAATCTAATTCAAATGCATATTTCCTTGCAAAAGTTGATCTACTTATTTTAAATAGCGCTAACTTGAACGCAGGAAGGCAATGTGGCAAATCAAAGGGAGCACCTTATTTTATTACTTGCAAATGTGCATATTCGGCAGTTTCCAAAGTCTGATCAGCAGCCTAAGGTCAGTAATTTACTGCAATTATTTAGAGTAGACGTCGGGGCTTCGTAGGAAGGAAACCTTTACTTTTATCTTTGGAGATTTGAAGTGACAAAGCCATTGATCACATTTTCTTTTGTCTCTGCCTTTCTGTGACAAGGGGCAGATATCTGGAGAGTTCATGTCTTTTCTTATTTTCATATTTTTTCCAGTTTTGGGAACTGCATTGGTTGTGTCAGTCTACTTTGGGCCTAAAGTTTACTGGGAGAGTATTTAGTAATAGTTAATGTCAATTACGATCCTTTTCATCTCTCATATATGTTCTTATTCATTGCATAGTTGGACGAACGTGCTGTGACTGAAGTAATGAAGAAGCTTTTCAAGAACTACAAAAAATGGTGCAAGTATTTGGATCGCAAAAGTAGTCTTTGGTACGTTCTTATATTCTTTTAAATTATTTGGATCTTTGAATTGTATTTCTGAATTTCGATCAGCTAGTACTTAATCCTTCCATAAAAAAAAGTACTTAATTGTGTTACTTCTTGATACCTATCTTAAGTAATATTAGTTATATTACTTCTTCATGGGGTTCGGTCACTAAGGTCTTTTGTAATTATCAATTAGGTCTCATTCTTTGGATTGGAGCCTGTTTCTTTAGGGGTTCCCTTTTGCAGGGCTGTTTTTTTTGTATGCCCTCCTTGTTTTTGTATCTATTTGTCATTTCTCTCAATGAAAGTGCAATTTCTTATCAAAGGAAAAAAAAAGTTAGTTATATTACTAAGAAAGTGGCCACACAACATTTCATATATTTTGGGCTTCTGACACTTCAGGTTACCTACCATACAGCAGGAAGTGCAACAACGGAAACTTCTATACATGGCTTTATATCTTCTAATATGGGGTGAAGCCGCAAATTTGAGATTCATGCCCGAGTGTCTTTGTTACATATACCATCATGTATGCCTCGGTACTCCATTCTTTTACTTTTTTGGTAGAAGATCCAAAACATGGTTTTGTGTGGGTTGATATTTTGATGCATTTACATTGTACTTGCTTTTAGGGAATTGAATTGGTAGCCAAAATATTATCATTTTTATTTAAAGTCTCCAGTGCTTTATTATTAGGGATTAGCCCCCGAATTTTTCTTGTTTGTAAACACGAAAAGCTTTCCCCAATTCCTCGAACTGAATAAGTGCAATGAATTTTTTTATGTTTTTTTAATGCAAATATAATTTTTATACTTAACCTATTCTTGATGTAACTAACTCTTCTTAAGTTGGTTAGTTAGTAGAGTATTATTCTTTTACTGTGGCCTTCATATCTATAAATAGGGGCCTCTTTTGTATGTTAAAGTCAAGTCTTTCAAGTTAAGGATTTTACCGTGGCCTACCAATTCTACAATCCCTTGTACTACTTTTATGGGGATATGGAGGCTAAAAAGGTTCTTTTGCTTTTTGGAAATGGTTTTGAAGAAAGTTGCTGTTAAGTCGAATAAGCCAGAAGCACTCTAGATCTTGGTTCTTACCTGATCCTTATTCTTTACAAGTTGTAATTAGGGTTTATGAGAACTAGTTTTTTTTTATGGTTTTTTAATTCGGGCGGAAATTACCGAATGAAAGTCATCTATTCTTTCAATAAGAAGACTGAAACTTTCTTTTTTGGCCTAAGCATTGTTGGAATTTATGGTAGAACTTTTAAGATGCCAGACATCCGTAAGAATAGTCAACACCTTGGATGTGTGGATTCCTTTTAGAGGTCTGGTTGGAAGAAGTGGAATTTGAAATACAAGATGATTGAGTTATAAGAAAGGATACTCTGTGTCATATGCCTGTTTGTGAACTGTGGTAGTAATGCACTAAAAGTTGTATATGGCTTTTCTTTAATTAAGTTTAGGAAGTTGGAATCTTGGACTCCCTGCATAGATGTTTGCTGTCAAACTATTTTTGTAATTACTCCCCCTTCGCAATTAACTCAAACTGGGCTCATTTCGTTGAACTTTTTTTTTATGGGAGACTCATACTTCTGTAAGCAACTTTTTACCACATCAACGAAAAGCTTTATTCCTTTTCCAAGGGAAAAAAATAACTTCTTTGCATAGATGTAGTGTGTCCTTTTTTTTGGGTGCAAGAGCTTCCATCATGAACTGTGAACAACTTTCATTTATTAATAGATTGCTTCTTTGTTGTGAAATAAAGATGGCATTTGAGTTATATGGCATGCTAGCTGGGAATATCAGCCCTATGACAGGAGAAAATGTCAAGCCGGCCTATGGTGGTGAAAATGAAGCTTTCTTGCGTAAAGTTGTGACTCCCATTTATGAAGTGATTGCAAAGGTTTTTGTGCCATTAATTTGTATTGTATTTATATAGTTTTATGCTTGTTCTAATGAAAATGTTAGGAATATTTTTCCATTTTGATAATAGTATCTTGCAACAGGAAGCTGCAAGGAGTAAACAAGGGAAATCAAAGCATTCCCAGTGGAGGAATTATGATGATTTAAATGAATATTTCTGGTAACTTTTCATTGTGGTATTTCACCTTCAAATAAATAGGCTATGTGATTTCTTGCGAGTAGGCTATATTATCCCATCTGTTTTATAAATGTAGGTCAGTTGATTGTTTCCGTCTAGGCTGGCCAATGCGTGCAGATGCAGATTTCTTTTGCCTTCCTCATCATCAAATCCGTGCAGACAAAAGTGGGGTGAGTTATTTGATTTTTGAGCAGAGATTTCCTATGATGTAACTTGCACTTCGTTCTTCTTGTGGTCTGTCATACTCTGGTAAGTATTTGTTGCCAGAGTTTGAGAAAATTATATTTTACTGGATCTTCTCTCTCTCACTCAATAAGTTCCTTGTATTTTATCAATAATTTCCATATGATTGGAATAACATTGGGTTTTGCTTTACAAAGTTGTTTCTGTATGTATGAACGAATGAGGACTTCTATATGTCATTCTGATCTCTTGTAGGAAGTAATGGTTTTTTATTCCTGTTGGGACTCTGTTATAATTGTTTGCATCCAAGTGTAAAGTAACGATGATTCTGCTTGTCAATATTTTTTAGATCCTGAAATGAGCAGTGAATGGGTTAGTGTGAGAACAAGTGAAAAATTAATTATAGATAAGAAATTCATACTCGATAATGTTATAAAAAGCTATATGTGCTTCCAGTGGCTTTAATGATGATCGGCTTTTCGGCTATCTTACTATCTCACGAAACATCTAGCTCGAGAGAGGAGAGATCTTGGGGGAGGTTTGGTCCACTTCGAGATCCAAGTCAATACCCCCCTTTGGGTATCAGTGTCTAAGGAGTTTTCATAAATATCCCGTGCTTCTTCTTAATATTTGGAGTTCTTAAGTAGTACCTTGGTTTGGCTCTGATTGCTTTGGGCTGTTTTTTCTTTATATTCTCGTTGTCTACCTTCCATTTCCTCCATGAAGGTGGTCAGGCTCTACATTTGTGCTTTAGGTATTTTATAACGTACTGCAACTGTTGTCAATTAGTGAAATTGATTTATTTTGGCTGTGTATCCAGGAGGACAAGCCCCTCTCAAGAGATCGATGGGTGGGGAAAGTTAATTTTGTTGAAATAAGGTCATATTGGCATCTATTCAGAAGCTTTGATCGTATGTGGAGCTTTTTTATTCTTTGCTTGCAGGTTGGGCATTACTTTTCTTTTGTGATAATGACACACTTGCATGGTGTTGAAAAACATTATTTACTTTGTACTTCTGACTTTTTCTTTTCAGGCGATGATAATTGTATCTTGGAATGGCTCTGGGCAACCAAGTGCAATCTTTAATGTTGTTGTGTTCATGAAAGTTTTAAGTGTCTTCATTACTGCAGCCATACTGAAGCTTGGTCAAGGTCGTTAAACTTTCCTTTTTTTTCCCTGTTCAAGTTCAATGATTTCTTAAAAATTGTTTGACTGCCTCTGTAAAAGAGTGGAGGGTGGGGAGTAAGTAATCCAGGAGAGCATGTGAGGAAGGAGTAACGCTGGAAACTGAAAAGAGAGTTGGAGGTCTTTCTTCTTAACATTAAGATTAGGTGATGGCAATAAGCTACGGTTATTTTCTTAAGGAGGATTTTAATTTTGAAAAAGATAATATGTACTCTGTGAGGACTTAGTTAAGCTTTGTGGAGACAGAAGTGCACAAGGAAATGATAGTTGTTTTTTTTTAATGAGAAGCCAAACTTTTATTCAGATATTTCAGGCAATACAAGAATGACATTCCAAAACAATAGCTGTCCATAAAAAACAAGATTGGAGTTCTCCAGTTGTTAATAGTTAGGGATAGAGATGGTGGATAATTATGAAAATCCTTAGAAACAAGTAGGTTAAAATACTATGGAGTCCCTGTACTTTTTAGCTTTGATTCATTTTAGTCCTTATACTTTGAAAATGTTTGTTTTTTTTTTTGATAAGAAACTTAGAGAAACTTTCATTAATCACAAAAGAAAGATACAGCGAACGGGCTGGGGTAGAGGCAACCCCACCCAAAAACTAGACCAACTCTTTCCAATTGTTCATGAACAAGGAGAGGTTGATATTACAAAAGAATTTTCCGTAATTAATATACCACCAAGAAGCAGTGTGCTGTACATTCCTACAAAAAATGTCAAAAGGGCTGATTCTATCCTCGAAGACCCGAGAGTTCCGTTCTATCCAAAGATGCCATAAAAGGGCTCTTGAAGCACACTTCCAAATCAAGTTAGCCTTCTTTGGAATCATCCACCCATGGAGAATTTCCACCAACCAATCGTCAATATGTTTTGGGAAGCATGTCGCCACCACAAAAATATTCAAAAGGAAATGCCATCCTCTTGTCGTGAAGTGGCAGTGAGAAAAAATATGATCAATGGTTTCGCTACTTTCATTGCAAAGGCTACAAACTGAAGGGGACATCACCCAGTTTCTGCACTTCCTTTGGAGTAAGTCATGTGTGTTGAGACTTCTGTGGGCTAAGGACGAGAGAAAAACTTTTACCTTCTTTGGAGCTTTGAAATTCCAAACCGCCGAGATGAGAGGAGATCTTAAAGAAGGGTTACACTCCCCCATTTTTATCCTCGTAGTACTAGTAGGAAAAAGCCCGTTTTTTCCTAGAGACCAAACAACATGGTCTTCTCCTTCCCCAAGCCTCACCACATCTATAGACAATGTTTGTTTTGATCCTTGTACTTTCTACTTTGGTTCATTTTAGTCCCTATACTTTGAAAATGTTCATTTTGGTCCTTGTACTTTTAAAAAAGTGACCATTTTAGTCATTTCATTTTATTTCAAAACTCACATTTTCTATCGCAATTTCAACACCACATTATAATCGATATATTTATTACAATGTAAACGTTACTTTATACTAAATAGTTTCCATTATGTATAAAATTTGTGTTAAAATCTTGCAAAGAGGGACTAAAATGATCATTTTTTAAAAGTACATGGACCAAAATGAACATTTTCAAAGTACATGGACTAAAATGAACCAAGGCTGAAAGTACAAGGACCAAAATAGGCTGTAAGTACAAGGACCAAAATAGTATTTTAACCAAACAAATACCCAAAGAGAGACATTAAGCGGCTCCTATGTCATTCTTTGTTTTGAGCCAAGCACATGTTGAAAGCTTTAGAAAAGCTATCTACTATCCCAAATTGAGTATTTGAATTGGCGTTGTCATGATCCAAATCCTCATAAGCACTCTCTCAAAGAAAACACCACTACTGCTCCAATGTTATAGGAGAATGGCCTTTGGATGAGATCACTAGTGTTTTGTCCTAGTGTCTTTCAAAATGAAATTATAATTTTCTTAACTTGAATTAAAGACAGAGAAATAAAAATATATTGCACACACGTACAGCCATTCTCTTGTTTTCAAATCACGAGGTAGATGATAAACATAAGAGCAAAAATGTATCATTGCCACCGTTCCTGAAGCAACTGAACGGTGGTTAAATTATTTGTTGTAAACTACCATGCAATTGGGCATCTTGATCTTAGTTTAAGCATTGATATTTTATCTTTGAACCGTGGAACTGGTTTGTTTGTGTATCCCTAGTTATTGTCATGTGTTATTTATCCTTGTTCCCTATCCTCCTTGTCGGTGGTTAAGTTGAGATATTTTATCTTCTGCAGCTGTGCTTGATGTAATTCTTAGTTGGAAAGCGCACCGTAGTATGTCATTTTACGTTAAGTTGAGATATATCTTGAAGGTGGTTTCAGCTGCTGCATGGGTGGTAATTCTTCCTGTGACTTATGCTTATAGCTGGGAAAATCCATCTGGATTTGCTCAAACTATCAAAGGCTGGTTTGGTGGCAAGAGTACAAGTTCACCTTCCTTGTTTATCTTGGCTGTTGTCATCTATTTGTCACCGAATATGCTTGCTGGTTTATTCTTTCTATTTCCTTTTATTCGTCGGTTTCTTGAGAGATCCAACTACAGAATTGTAATGCTCATGATGTGGTGGTCACAGGTAAAACAATAGCTATTGTGTTATTCTCCATTTTCTTGTTCTGCAATCTCAATTTTCTCATTGCATTTTCATTGAGATCTGCAGCCACGACTTTATGTTGGTAGAGGAATGCATGAAAGTACACTTTCTCTTGTCAAGTAAGAGTTATTATTTTAAAAATTAAGAATTCTTGCTTTTAGCAATTTTTTACTGTTTATGTTTGATCGATATTATTTCAAACTTTTAGGTACACATTATTCTGGGTTCTTCTTATTGCAACCAAGTTGGGGTTCAGTTATTATATAGAGGTGTTATTATCTTCTCTTGACCATTTGTGCCTGCTTTTTAACCGTCAGCTCTTAAGTAAATTAACATTTGCTGAATTTTTGTTGACCTCTCTCTATGATGCCAAAACTTTACCTGGGAGTGTTGTTGGCTTATTTCTTACAAACAATGGTACCTTTGCTTATTTTTGTTTCTCCTTTTTCTTCTCGTCAGATCAAGCCTCTAGTAGGTCCAACAAAAGCTATCATGAATGTTCGAATAACTGTTTTCCAATGGCATGAGTTCTTTCCTCGGGGTGGGTGACATAATTGTAAAGGAGTTGTTACCTTAGACTTTGATGAAGCTCTAATGTTGTTTTATTTCTGTGCAGCAAAAAACAATATTGGCGTTGTCATTGCACTCTGGGCTCCTATTATTCTTGTATGATTTCTTTTATTCCTAAAAAGACATTTTTTGTTTTGTTTTGTTTTGTTTTCTGCTTTGTCCAAAGTTCTGTCCTAATGAGTTAAAAGTTTTCAGGTTTACTTTATGGATGCCCAAATTTGGTATGCCATATTTTCCACATTATTTGGTGGTATATACGGTGCATTTCGTCGCCTGGGAGAGGTTTGTGTAGCATTTAAAGACTTCCTTTTTTCTTTTTTACTTTTCACGTCAAATTTTATCACTTATATCATGATTTGGTTTTCATATCTTTATCTTTGTTCATGAAACTATTAGAATCTCTTGCTGATGATATTAAATTGATAATTTAAGTCTATGATGACCATCTACCTTAGGAATTAGTAATTCCTATGTGTTTCCCGGTACCAAATGTTGTAGGGTTTGCCCCGTGAGATTAATCGAGGTGCATGTAATCGAGGTGCATGTAAGCTGGCCTGGACACTCACAGATATAAAAATAATTGATAATTTAAGCATTTGATAACCCCAAAACAACACAACTCGTTTTTAATAAAATAATGCCCCCACTTCTTGAGGGCCTCTACAAGAGCATATATCTCTGCGGAGGTTCCCTATTTATCTTGATTATCACATAGTTTGCTGAAGAGCTCTAATTACCTATCCTCTTGAGATAAAAGACCGTAGTATCCCACATGAGCTTACTTGCATTGTAAATTGCTTATCAAAATCAGTTATTAAAGCTAAAATGGTGCTTCACACAACTTTTTCTTTTACATATTTGAACTATTTTGCTGTCTTTCTTTCCGAAGAAACTTCTAGTTCTTTTCTTTCAGGAAATCAGTTCGGGGGCTGAAATTGGACTGTGAATTGTGATTAGGAATGAGTTTCTCATAGAAACCTAAAAAACTTCATACTTTGGCAAACAGTGTCTGTTGTCTGCTTTTTGTGGCTTCAAATTTATTATGAATAACACTTACACCACCTCCCTTGTCCTTATAACAAAGCTCCAAAACAACTTAATCCGCATAAAATTAGCTTTGAATTCACATAGAGCTTGTTTGTGCAAAGTGCTTCAAACACTGGTTGCAATTTGATTACACGTTCTTCTGCAGAAGATCATTGTATGATCAAAATAGAATAGACTATCTCAGGCTTACCTAGAAGAGGCAATATGATTTGAGTTTTACAAACATGGGAGCAGGATAAAACTCCTCATTTTCTAGATGTTATCTTCCACTCATCCTCTCCTGCCAACTGCTCAATCATTTCCTCTAAACAACATATAGAAGAGGTGTAATTAAACTGGTAACAGATTAGGCATGTCCTATAGACATTGACTAGAAAAGTTTTACTTAAACTGATACTGTTTATAGTGGGGCTGTTCATGGCCATATGTGATCTACCATCACTTTAGGGGTTAGGACCAGTACTGCAAGACTACGACTAAGCTTGGCCATTTGTGCGCTTTTGTCATGTAGGTCATAAGGTAATAGGGATAATTAGTTATGTCGCACTACGAACTATTTCTTTTAATCTATGGTGTTGGGACCAATCTCACTAATCTACGGGAGGTAATAGGGGAGATTTAGTAAGGTGGTGCTGAGAATTATTTCTTTCAATCTATAGTGTTGGGACCAATATCACCAATCCACAGGGAGATTTAAGTGCCCCTATGCTTTCTTTGAGAGGTGTCATTTCTTTTTCATATATAACCTTTTCACCCACTTGGGAATTGAGTGCATTTCCACCCTTGATGGCATGGTGCTAGGAATGGTGCTAATCTTGTGTCATATGTTTCTCACACTTAATGAGCACTCCATGTTAATTTTCTAGGAAATGTGACACTTGGGTTGACTCTATGTATTCTTTCATTTTTCTTAATGAAAGCTCGATCATTTCGATAAAAAAATCTTGTCATACGATTGAATAAAACGGGGAATTTGCTGTTGTCCATTATTTTATTGCAAACTTTACCCCTTTTGGTCAATGGGTGTGAAAGATAAAGTGCTTAGGAAGATGTGTGATAGTGCTTCACTACATTCCAATTGGAATTGTCTTTTGTAATTTCCTTGCATT
>NW_019104596.1:617373-656018 GCF_001995035.1 Momordica charantia
TAGTTAGGATATTAGGGTAATAAGTATTAGCAATTAGCCAAGGAGTTGGTTATAAATAGAGGAAGTGGGGGTGGGGATGGAGGTAGACAATAGTTTAGTGGGTTTAGACTTGGGTGAGAATACTCAAGAGGGGAGGTACTTGTGGAGTTGTACTGTATTATCTTTTTATCTTTCAATACTGATTCCAGCTTATTCAGAAGAATATTTGTGACGAATGCTAGCGCTTCAAGGTCTTGAATACCCGTCAAAGCTCAAGTGATAATCTTGAGAGTTCTAGGGAAAGCCTTTAACCGAACCCGCATAACTTTATTATCGTGTAAGGGAAACATGGAGTCTCCAACTGATGTAACTAACTATATTCTTATACGGTTAAGTCATTTAGTTAGTTAGGAGCTTTTGTTTGTTAGGTTAGTTCTGGCTAATGACTAGTTTATCTAAATCCATAGCCTCTTGCCTATAGTCGTAGCTCCAATCTATAAAAAGGGCTGTTGTATTCTCTTTTAGATTGATCTTCAAGTTACATAAATCTATCATAAATCAAAGAGGAGGGGGTGTTTGAGGGATGAGATTGGAATGAGGTGGGTTTGACATCATAAGTCAAACCCCCCTCAATTGGAGCATGGTAATAAGAACCCTTGGCATCCTCTACACATTCCCATGGGGTTGAATAGTATTTACTACTCAACCCCATGGGTTACACATTATTTTTTATTATAATTATTTTCTTTACATTCTCATTTTTTTTTCTGTTTTTTTAATAAATCTTTCTAATTCTTCACGATATGCCACTTACAATATTTTATTTAGACTAAATTTTCTTTACTACGAATAATAATGTTATATTTTTCTTTAAAAAAATTATTATATTCATTTGTCCAAGCTATGGGTGTTCGAAAATCCGATTACCTGAAAAACCAATCAACTCAACCCAAACTATAAACTTGTTTCTGTTGGGTTGTAAAATTCTATGACTTTGGTCGGTTTCAAGACTTACCTAAAATATGTAGGATAAAAAATAGCTTAAGCGCGGGGGATGAGACAACCCCCTCCCCAAAAAGAATTAGAGGATTAGTGAAGTACTAGTGAAGTACAACTTTCCAATCTCAGCTTGAGCATTGCTAGCCTGTAGCTACAAAATAATTTCCTACGGTTTAAGCACCAAGAAGAAGTAGTAATTTGTACACATTTACAAAAAAGAATCATAAGAGCAAGGATTGTTGTTGAAGACCCAATTATTTCTTTCTTTCCATAAGATCCAAACGAGAGCTCTAACAGCACAACTCCAAAGAATTTTGGATTTTTCCCTTCAAGGAAACACGCTGTAAAGGACAAGGTATCTGAAGTTGTTGATCAATGCAAGAAAAGGTGGTCCAAATTTTCTGAACCATTGTTACATAAGCAGCATATCGAAGGTGATAAGCTAGGAAGCACGGACGCGTCTCGGACACCAATACGTCCGGACACGCTCCGGACATGTGTACTTTGTATCTTAGCATATAGTGTACTGTGTATCTTAGCATATCATATTTTATGACATTTGGATAGTATGGAAGAAGAAGTGGGTTTCTTGCAACCTGTACAATCCACACAAAGGAGATCCATCAAGGCTCAACTTCTTTCTACAGTGGCAAAAGAAGAATCCCTTTGGAGACAGAGGTGCAAAAACAGATGGCTACAGGAGGGTGATCTAAACACTTCTTTTTTTTCCATAGAATTGTGGCGGCTAAAAGGAGGAAAAACACGATTTCTGAAATCCTCTCTTCCAAAGGCAAAGGCACTAGCCTTTTTGAAGAAAAGGAAATTGAACAAGAATTCCTTTCTTTCTTTGACAGGTTATACACCAAGAAGGAAGGCACAAGGTTTCTTCCAACCCCTCTAGAATGGAACCCGATCTCCCCACAACAAAGTGCCTTTATCGAACAGCCTTTCACTGAGGAAGAAATTTGGAGAGCTGTAAAAGATTTGGGATCAAACAAGTCTCTTGGTCTCGACGGTTACACGGCCGAGTTCTTTAAACAATTTTGGAACATTCTCAAGCCAGACATTATGAGAGTGTTCCAAGATTTTTTTAAGAACGACATCATTAATGCTAGCCTCAACGAAACCTATATTTGTCTCATCCCAAAGAAAGTGGATGCTCGGAAGGTAGGGGATTATCGGCCCATTAGCCTCATTTCTTGCCTCTACAAGATTATAGCTAGAGTTCTCTCAGAAAGGTAGTAAAAGTTTACTGCCACATACTATTACCAAGGAGCAATCTGAATTTGTGGCTGGAAGACAAATCCTAGATGCCTCCTTAATTGCTAACGAAATTATTGAGGATTTAGATAGAAAAAAGAGAAAAGGAGTGGTTATCAGAAAAAGAGAAAAGGAGTGGTTATCAAGCTTGATATTGATATTGAGAAGGCTTTTGACAAAGTGGATTGGGACTTCCTTGATGAAGTTCTTGCAGCCAAGGGTTTCAGACACACATGGAGAAAATGGATTTGGGGGTATATCTCAACAACAAATGTTTCAATCATTATAAATGGTCGTCCTCGGGGTAAACTTACTGCTTCTAGGGGCCTCTGTCTAGGTGACCCCCTCTCTCCCTTTTTATTTATTATTATTGTTGATGTCTATAGTATACTTATGACACATGCAGCAAACATCAACTTTATTAAAGGTTTTGATGTGGGAAACAACTCATTGGCCATTCATCATCTACAATTTGCTGATGACACCATCCTTTTCTCCCCTTATGATAACCTCTCCCTCACAAACATGTTCAACATCATTAGGCTTTTTGAGGAGGCATCGGGGTTAAACATAAATCACCAAAAGTCAGAAATTTTGGGTATAAATCTTGGAGAGGATGAACTGACAGCTCTTCAATCCAAATTTGCTTGTAAATTGGGGACTTGGTCGACCACATACCTTGGACTACCCCTTCATGGTAAGCACCAGTCACTCTCGTTTTGGGACCCAATGATTGAGAAAATTCAGAAACGTCTTCTATCATGGAAATCCTCCTATCTTTCCTAAGGCGGTAGACATACTCTCATCCAAGCCACTTTGTCGAACCTCCCTACTTACTATCTTTCCCTCTTCCCTTTGCCATCAAAAGTAGCACATACTTTGGACAGCATCTACACAAGATTTCTGTGGAAGGGTAACAAAGACAATAGTGGACTACATCTCATCAGAAGAGACACTATACAGCAACAAATCCATATGGGGGGCCTAGGGATTGCTAATATGAAGCTGAAAAACAGAACCCTCCTTGCAAAATGGATATGGAGATTCATTACAGAGGAAACATCTCTTTGGAGGAAGGTGATCGAGGCAAAATTTGGTAAAGCATCATGGAACCTCAAACCTGACTCTACATCACAACCTTCTGCTAAAAGCCCATGGGCTGCCATTAGGAAGATGCAAAATTTGATTTTTGACCGATTGGCCTTTAAAACCGGAAATGGAAGGAATATTTCCTTTTGGGATCACCCTTGGATGAATAGTTTGCCTCTTAAACAATCCTTTCCCCTCCTTTTCGCTTTGTCAACAAGAGAGGACGTCACAATCTCTGATATCTGGGACGAATCTATAGCTTGCTGGAATTTGGGATTAAGGCGGAGTCTTAAAGATGATGAGATAATTGAATGAGCTGATCTTAACCTTAGGCTATCAGAGATTCATTTAACAGCAGATAGGGATGTTGTTTACTGGAAACTAGAAACAAATGGTTCTTTTTCCACCAGCTCCCTCACAAAGGACCTCACACATAGCAACCAAGCTCCACAAACTAGCATATACAACATTATCTGGAAGGGAAATTGCTCTAAAAAAGTGAATTTCTTCCTATGGGAACTTAGTTACCGAGCCATCAGTACCAACGATAAGCTACAAAGAAGACTCCCCTTTATGGCTATTTCTCCACAATGGTGTATCATTTGCAAGAACAACATGAAATCTCAACAACATCTCTTCACTTCCTGTACTTTTGCTTCTGATTTTTGGAATGTCATCCTCTTGGCTTTGGGTTTGTCCACAGCATTACCAAATGACCCTAAGCTTCTCCTTGAGGCCACCTTAATGGGACACCCCTTCAAAAACATAAAGGAACATAAGGAACAGCTATGTCATTCGAGCTTTTCTGTGGACTACTTGGGGTGAAAGAAATCAAAGGATCTTCATTGACAAGTCACAATCATTTGATCGTTTTTTTGATGCTATAGTGTTTAAAGCTATATCATGGTGTAAAACTTCTCCTACTTTTCTTTACTATAGCTACACTTCCCTCCTGTCCAATTAGAAGTGCCTTTTGTAACCCACCTATGGGCTTTTGTACTGCCTTATATGGGCTCCATGTAATTTCATATATCAATGGAATTGTTTCTTTCACCAAAAAAAAAAAAAATTTATGACATTCATTTTTTATTTACTTTTATATGTAAATTATATATAAGTCATACAAAATGCTAATGAATAAGTAGCTTTAACAATTATGCCCACAAAATGTGGTCAAAATCCTCCAAGACATTTCTGCTAATAAAGTTATTAAATATCAAATAAAGTTAATTAACTTCAAACTTAAAATAAAATTCAAAAAGCATTATTAATTATTCTTTAACTACTGTTTAAGGAAAATGTTAATATTTTTCAGATCCGCACGTTGGGAATGCTTAGGTCTCGTTTTCAGTCATTACCTAGTGCTTTTAATGCCTGTTTAATTCCAGAGGAACAGGGTGAGCCTAAGAAGAAAGGACTGAAGGCGACTTTGTCCAGAAACTTTGTTACAGTTTGTTTTCTCTCCCTAAAATTCCAATCTCTTGATTCTTTTCTTTGTTCCAAACTCTCATGGTCCATGTTTTGTAAATTTTGGCTATCCAGCAGAATCCATCTAACAAAGAGAAAGAGGCTGCAAGATTTGCTCAGCTATGGAATAAAATAATCAGTAGTTTTAGGGAGGAAGATCTTATAAGTAACAGGTAACCTCATCTTCCTTGGCTATCTTTGGTACTGAATTTATGCAATTCATTGAATTATTTTGGTTAGCATATCATTGGCTTAATCTGTTAATATTTCAGGGAAATGGACCTTTTGCTTGTTCCATATTGGGCAGACACGGAATTAGGCATTGTCCAGTGGCCTCCGTTTCTTCTTGCTAGTAAGGTTCGTCTTACTTGTCTTTTTTTTTTTTTTGTGGACCTCAGTTGTTGGAGAAATGTTCATGTGCTTATTAACGTGGAGTGACAATTCTTCTTCATTTAGATTCCAATTGCATTAGACATGGCTAAAGATAGCAATGGCAAGGATCGGGAGCTGAAGAAGAGAATTGAAGCTGACAGCTATATGTCCTGTGCTATTCGTGAATGTTATGCCTCATTTAGGAAGATAATCAAACATTTGGTCCAAGGCAATCGTGAGAAAGAGTAAGTCTGTATTCTGACATATGATTTTGTTTAGGAACAAAATGAATGTACAAGTTGATATCAATTGGTTTCTGATTATTTATTTTTAGCTATCCTATTATTAAGTGATGGTTGTATTTTATCAGGGTTATAGATATCCTATTTACTGAGGTGGACAAACACATCGTAGAGGGTAACTTAATAAGCGAGTTCAAGATGAGTGCTCTTCCAAAGCTCTATGATCGCTTTGTCAAGCTTACCAAGTATTTGGTAAAGTTTCATAATTATCACTCTTTCTTCTGTTTCTCTTGCATTGCAGTTTGTGCAATCTAACCGAGTAAAATCTTTAATTTTCAGTTGGATAACAAGCAGGAGGACAAGGATTCTGTGGTAATATTATTTCAGGACATGCTTGAGGATGTAACAAGAGATATCATGCCTGAGGATCATATATCCAGGTGTTGCATCTTAATTTTGAGATGTCCCAAAAAATTATAGCGTCTAAATATTGTTTTTTTGGTCATTTATCATGTATCTTACATGGAAAAATGAAACAATTTTTAATAGTCTGGTTGATTCACTCCATGGAGGATCTTGGCATGAAGGAATGACTTCACTGGATCAACAATATCAATTATTTGCATCCACTGGAGCCATTAAGTTTCCGGTTGATCAGACGGAAGCTTGGAAGGAGAAGGTCTGTGCTTGATTTATAAATACTGATGTTGTGGTTCTAGCTTTAGAAACAGCATTAGGGACGTGCTTTTATCTCTTTGACTCCATGTAATGTAATTTCAAAACGATCACACTTTATTGGTATACAATAAATTCCTTGAATACAAACATAGACAAAAAAGGAAAGAAACAACTCCCAAAAGTCTAGTTGGCCACTCCTGAAGTTTATGTATTAATTACCGTAACGTAAGAAAAAGCTGTTCAAGGAGCGTCGGCTACATGGTTAACAGAGGATTCTAACAGTTTATTTTCTGTGGACTAGCTTGTGGCACGAAGTGTAATGGGTATACTTGTATGTTCAGATTAAACGACTCTACCTATTGCTTACAACCAAGGAATCTGCCATGGATGTACCATCCAACTTAGAAGCAAGAAGGCGAATCTCTTTCTTTTCAAATTCATTGTTTATGGACATGCCTGCATCGCCTAAAGTCCGGAACATGCTTTCTTTCTCGTAAGCTTCATTATTTTAAATGTTTTTAACCATGGTGGTTGTTTTATTCTATTTTTGGTTGCATTCCTTTGATTTTGTTATTTTGAAATCTTACTTATCATTTTATGTCTGTATCGAGTTCATATTAACAGTTATTGGATATCTGTTTGTACCTGCGCAGCATCAAAATGTGTGGTTATTTTATTGAAGATGTGGAGAGAGAGTATTTGGGGGGGGGGGGTTCAAATTTCTTGTTAATTTAAATGTTTTATTTTTTGGGTAAAAAAATTAAAATCTTTAAATATTCTTTCCTACCAAGTTACACAACCTTTTGTGTGCAACATAAACATCTATTGCTTTAAATTTTTATTGAATCCTTATTTCTCAAAGATTAAGCCCAGTTCTCTGTAGCAGAGCCTTATTATTTTAGCTTCTCATTGTTTGGGGCGCAATAATTAATTCGAAAAATTGACAGGAACTGGTCCTTTTCCGACTTCCCAATTTTCACCATAGAAAAAAGTATAATTTTGCAGTGAGAAAGCATGACTGATGGAACAAGGCATCATTAATTGTTTGAGAGTGGTAAGGCATGGGAAATAGGAAACCACCAAAGTTTAGGATTAAATATTGTAGTGGCTAAAACTTTGAGCCTGTTAGCATCAATGCATAAGCCTCGACACCTTTGAAAACATTGGTTCACTGTTCAGTTCATATGTTGCATCTTGCAACTGATGTCGAGTACCTATCATTCACTACCCCTCCCTATTTTTGCTGCATGCCATTTCTCCCTGCTGCATGCCATTTCTCCCTTGTTTATCGACTATCTCCTACTAACTGACTGATTGGTTTCTTTATTTATGGGAAAAAAAGTTTTGGTTTTTTAGCTTTCTGCAATTGATAGTCAAAATTGTGTTGGTCATAGCTTATATTTTAGTTCACCTTTGCCTTTTTTGTTTTGGCTCCTTTCGCTTTGGGTTGCTTTTTGTATTGTCTAGCTGCTTGTGCTCGCATATTCTTTCATTTTCTTTTTCATTTTTATTTTTTAGATAAGAAACTTTCTTTGTATAAATCAAAAAATGAGGAAACAGACTAAAGGCTAGGGAAGAGGAATCCCCACCAAAAAAGCTAAGCAACCACTATCCAATTGTCATGAATAGGTTGTAATTACAAAAGAATTTACTATAATTGATGCATGTGCTGTACATTCCTACAAAAAGGACCAAGAGTAGTGGACTTATCTTCAAAAACATGAGAGTTTCTTTCGAGCCAAAGATGCCAAAGGAGGGCTCTTGAGGTGCAACACCAAATAAACCTAGTTTTCTTAGGTAGAGTCCACCCATGGAGAACTTCAGCCAACCAATCTTCTATCTGTCTTGGGAAGCAGCTGGAGATCTCAAAAATATTTAGGAGGAAATACCAAGTCTGAGTTGCAAAATGGCAGTGTAAGAAAATGTGATTCACTGTGCATCATACAAAGAGTGCAGACTGAGGGGGACAACATCCAGTTTTTACACTTCCTCTGAAGTTTATCATGGGTATTCAAGCTTCCATGGGTGAGGGACCACAGAAAGACTTTGATCTTCTTTGGAGCCTTAAAATTCCACACTATCGAAATGAAAGCGGACCTCAAAGAGGGCTTGATTCCACCAATTTCAAACAGGCCGAACGGGTAGAGAATCGACCATTTCTGTCTAGGGACCATCCTACTCGATCCTCACCCTCCCCCAGCCGCACCACATCTATTGCTTGCATAAGCCCCATCCAACTCTCAACCTACCAATCGAACAGGCCTCTACGTAGGCCTAGATCCCAGTCATTTTCATTGATGTTCCAGCAATCAGCTACCGTAGCCTCCTTTTTTGTAGAAAGGTTGAACATGGTAGGGAATAAATTCCGTAGAGAATCATTCCCAATCCACATGTCCGACCAAAATTTAACTCTAATTCCCGTTCTCACCTTGAACTCAAGGAACTTGGAAAAGAACGTGCTATTTTTAAAAATATCAAACCACGACCTTCCCCTCGCACGCCCTTTAGGTGGAAGTGTACACCACCTATGGGAGCTGTCACCGCAGATACTTGTAATCACCTTTCGCCACAAAGCATTGGTTTCTTGGGTGAATCTCAAAATTCATTTAAGCAGTAAACTATTATTCTTTTGATGTAAAGCCCCTATTCCGAGGCCTCCATATTGCAACAGAAGTGCGGTCTTCCACCAATTCACCTAGTGATTACAAGGGCTTTTTATCCTTCCCCATTCCAAAAAAAATTCTGAGTCAACGGCTCGATTTCATTAACAACTCTCGTTGGAGCTTTTAGGATCGAGAAGAAGTAGAGAGGAAGACTGGTAATCACAGATTGCACGAGTGTAAGCCGACCACCCTTTGAGAGGTAAAGGTTCTTCCATTTGTCAATCTTTTGTCTAACTCTATCAATCAAAGGTTCCCAAAAAGCTTTCTTCTTATAGTTGCCCCCAAAGGAATTCCCAAGTAGGGAAAGGGGAGCCTTTCCACCTTGCATCTCAACTTTCTAGCAGTAGCCTGAAGCAAGTCTTCCTCTACATGGATTCCGATGATGGCCATTTTCTTTAAATTCAAAGATAGCCTGGGCTTGTAGAAAGATGTCTAAAATCATCCACCAATTTTCCAACATACCTATTTCATTTGGACAAAAAATCATGGTGTCATCTGCGTACTGCGAGTGAGATACCTCCACCGCCTGTCTACCAATTCCGAAGCCTCTAATCAGCCTCCTTTGACTAAAAAAATGAACCAATCTGCTGAAAGAATCTCCTACTAATGTGAAGAGGAAAGGGGAAAGCGGATCCCCTTTTCTCAAGCCCCGTTTCGCAAGAATTTTCCCTCGGGGTCTGCCATTTATAAGAACAGAAAAGTTTGCGGAAGACAAAAATCCCTTGATCCATCTTCTCCATCTAAGGGCCGAAGCCTTTTTGTTCCATGACTGCCTCCAAATAGGACCAATCAACTTTGTCATAGGTTTTTTCATAATCTAGTTTTAACACGAAACCAGACTTATTCCTCACCTCCCAATCCCCTACCGCCTCAGACGCAATTAAGATAGCATCTATGATTTGACGCTCTTCTATGAAAGCCGATTGTGCATCGTGAATAATCATCGACAACACTTTCTTTATTCTTTCCGCAAGAACCTTTGAGATGATCTTGTACAGAGAAGTTACCAAACTAATCGGTCTGAACTCTCCAACCTTCATCGCCTTCAACTTCTTCGAGATTAAGCATATGAAAGTCTCATTTGTGCATGGTTAATAATGTCGTTTCTAAAAAAATCTTGGAACACCCCTAGAATGTCTTGCTTAAGTTTTTTCCAAGACTTTTTATAGAATTCATTTGTGAAACCATTCGGCCCTGGGGACTTCAAATTCCCAAGGCTAAAGACCGCTTGTTGAATCTCTTCTATTTCAAAAGGCCTTACGAGCCATGTTGACCATCTCTCCCCAAGGCCATCCCATTGAACTCCTTCAATAAGAAAGTGAGGCCCCGAAATTTCCCCGTATAACTGTTTGTAGAAACCAACAATTTCTTGCATTATCTCATTTTATGAGGTTAGCAAATATGCACTATCCTTTTCTAGCAGGGAGATAATGGTTTTAGATTTTCTAGCCGAAGACCATCTGTGGAAAAAGTTGGAGTTTTCATCCCCTCCTTGAGCCACTCTAGCTTACACTTTTGAGCCCACTTTCTCTGCTCTCTAATAGTTAATTTGAAGTAAGTCTTCTTGATCTCCTCTCTTTCAACTTTCTCTGTCCCAGTAAAAAAGGTTTTGGTTTTTTGGCTCTCCAATTGATAGTCAACATTGAACCTATCTCTAGTCTATTCAATCCCTACTGACTGTCAACCTAACCCATTGCTTTGTGAGGTGAACTTTTCATGTTGCATTTGAATCGGGTGACACATTTGGGCCAACAGGTTAGAGCCAGATGGATTAGTGAGTTGGCTATATATAGTCCGCATGGCAAGCATCTTAGTTGGTCATTGAGGATTTTTGGGAGTCGAACATAGTGAGGGAGATATTAACGCCTCAGATATTGTGTGTGACATTTTCACATGGCTTATAGTTATAGCTTAGCGTCCTTTTAGTGAAGGATGAAATGTGGGTTGGAGAAGCTTCTGGAGTTGAAGGTCTAGGAGGGAGGATGGTCTTTGGTTTTGATATGTATAAGCCTTTATATTTTTGTACTTTTTATGCTTTATGTAATGGTTTGTGCATAATCAGGCTAAAAATACTTGCCGGTGGAATTTCAATATCCAGTCACAGAGTTTGTATCTTTGAACATTTTTGTTCCTTTTCATTATCTTAATGAGAAGTTCGTATCTTGTTCAAAAAAAAAAATTAGGTCATCATTCATCATATTATTTAGTGCGGGGAATTGTCCTTGAGCTGTATAAATTCCGGTCATTTCATATCTCGATGAGATGATGAATAGATGGCACTGTAAGAATGTTTTTTGTTGCTGGCAACTAAATTCGTATTATGATTGATTTTATTTATGGTATGAAATATACAAACGGCTGTGTAAGCAATTACAAGAAAGCCTTCCACAACTTGTAATAAGATCATTAAGAGAGTAGTTGTTAAAGGGAGAGTAGAAGCATTTACACCAACCGAGAGCTAATAATATAACTCTATCAAAAAAACTATCAAAAGAATGAGGTTTATCATTGAAGACTCTATCATTTCTCTCCAACCATAAGCTCCATAGGTAAGCCTGTGTTATAAGAGCCCAAAGGGTAGCTTTGGCCTTTCAGAAAGGGTGGCCCGTCAGGAGGCAGTCAAGGAAGATGGAGGGTCTAGTGTGTAGGGCAGTTTGCCATCCAAACTCCAAGAGAAGACGGTTCCAAAAGCATGTGGCAAAGGCACAGTGGTCTGTGGATGAAAAGGGGGCCTTGTATCTCTGATGCCCCAAAGCAGAGGTGACAACAATTGGGGGAGAGAGCCATGTGGGGGTGTTTCCTCTGAACCCTGTCATATGTATTTAGGGCCCCGTGGCTAAGCTCCCAGCAGAAGAATTTGACTTTCTTAGGACATTTTCCTTGCCAAAGACTTGGGTAGAGGGTGGGGGCCCAAGGGAAGGTGTGTGAATTGAGGATTCTGAATGCAGATTTTGTGGTAAAAGATCTATTGTTTTCTGGAGGCCATAACCATAGATCCTCAAGGGAGGGAGGGACAATCGAGTTTAATATCTGAGATAAGCGCAGCCAATCATGGAATTCCTCCTCCTTGAGAGCCCGGCGAAAGTTATAGTTCCACAAGAAGGTGGTTCTAGACCAGTGATCTGCAATTGTGGCCCCTTGTTCACTGATAGAGCAAATAGGGTCGGAAAGAGTCTAGCCAAGGATCCCTGTGTAAGCCATCTGTCATTCCAGAAGCTGAGCTGGCTTTTCTCCCCCACTCGGCAGATGCCTACATCCTTTATGAGGCAGACATGTTGAAAAATCGCTGTCCATGGCCCTTTATAGCTTGAGTAGCAGATGGTAGGCCAAATGGTTGAGGAAGGTCCAGATTATTTTGTCGAAATAAATCTTCTCCAAAGTTGATTGCAATCGGTTATGTATTATAATTGATTTTAATAACAATATAGAGCTACATGGGAAAAAAAGAAAGAAATTTTCTTTCCCTTATTCTAGACTTTTTCTGTTATTGTTGCATTCATATTTTCCTCATTCACTGGATATTTTATCTTCTTTTATTACTGTTGTATAGGTGGTGGGTTTTTCTTTATCAAGCTAGACAGATTTCTTCCTTTTTATATATGTGGCCGTAACTCTATTTTCTTTTCTATCTGTTTGCTGATACTGTAACATTAAATGCAGTGTTTTAACTCCATACTACACGGAGGAGGTTCTATTTTCATTGCATGATCTGGAAGAGCCAAATGAAGATGGAGTTTCAATTCTCTTCTACTTACAAAAGATATATCCAGGTATTTTTTTCTTCTTCTTTGTATTGTTATACTTGAACTTGAAGTATTACCCAGTAGAAGTAATTATATTTTGATGAAAAAATGGTCTGTATATCTTTAGATGAATGGAAGAACTTTCTTGAAAGAGTGAATTGTTCTTCGGAAGAGGAATTAAAAGGAGTGAGTGAACTTGAGGAAGAACTTCGCCTCTGGGCATCCTACAGAGGCCAAACATTGACTAAAACTGGTTCTCTCCTTCTCTACATTTGTAATTTACATTGCATTTACATTGTTCTGCATCTAACACTGTTTTAAATCCAGTCAGAGGAATGATGTATTACCGAAAGGCATTAGAGCTTCAAGCTTTTCTTGATACCGCTGAGGATCAAGGTACTCTTTTCCAACTTGTATTCTTTTGTCAGGTTTTAAAACTAGCATTCTTTTGGTTTTAAGGTCATCTCTTCTCTTTTCTTCTTACTTCGATGTCATTCTTTTCTAGATTTGATGGAAGGTTACAAGGCTGTGGAATTGAACTCAGAAGACAATTCTAAGGGTGATAGGTCATTATGGGCACATTGTCAGGCAATATCTGACATGAAGTTTACGTATGTTGTGTCATGTCAGCAGTATGGTATTCAGAAGCAAACTGGTGATGCTCGTGCCCAGGACATTTTGAAACTAATGACAAAGTATGTGAGGGACTAGTTCGATAAAACTTCTTTTAACAACTGTATTTAGATACAGTTTTTAGACTAACTTCTATTTAGCTGTTTTCTATTACTAATTATTCAAATAGCATTTTGTTGTTTTATTTTTTCTGCGCCTATTATTTTGTTTATGTTTTTTTATATTAACTTTTAAATGTAATGGATTTAAATCATTGAATACTAAAAAAAGATCGTTAATTATCTACAGGAACATATGTTTTATTAATCCATTAAGAAAACTCATGAAATTAGCGAGATGTTATTTCTGTTTTATAATCTTCTGTTATTACCACTATCATTTTCTGTTTTGAAGATTATTTTGAAAAATGAACAGCTAAACGATTTTTGAGTTTATAAAAAGCAAAATTTCGAACGAAAGCTTCCAAACAACAATACCCTGCTCTATATTTCTTGACCACGGACTGTAGTTCATGGGTAAGTTTACTCTGTTGCAGGTATCCATCACTTCGAGTGGCATACATTGATGAGGTAGAAGAACCTAGTAAAGACAAATCCAAGAAAAACCAGAAGACTTATTATTCATCCCTTGTGAAGGCTGCTTCACCCAAATCCATTGATTCTTCTGAGCATGTGCAATTGGATGAGGTATTTCTCAAAATAACCTGTTCAGTTTGACATGGTTTTAGTTACTGATGTCAATCTTGTATAGGAGCTGACTGTCAGTTTACCAACCGTTTGTTATGATGCTCATTCTGCTTTGTCCTTCTTTTACACCTTCCCCCTTTCCATTTTTTCCTCATTTCTGTCTTGATCATCACCAAATGAACATTGATGTTTTTATACTAGAATAGAATTAAACAATTTACTAGGATAGATTAAATGTCAACCAACACATCAACATCTATGGTGACATGTCAGTATGTTAAAGTTGTTGGCTTCAAATCGACAGGGAATATCATTTTTTGGTGGTCACTGTCAACATGCCAAAAGTCAAAAGTCAGTCGATTGGTTGGGTTGTCTCCAGACATTGGACTGCCTTTTAAGCATTTAATTCACAAAAATTATAATGAATATTCTCTTCCCCGTGTATTTTGAAAAGGTGTATTTCAAAATACACGGGGAAGAGTCTTTTTCTTGTCAGGGACAACTAGACCCTCCACATTTTCACAATGGTGCCCATTTTGGGCATAAGTCCTCGCTTTGTTTGTGGTTTCACCTAAAAGGCCTCAGTTAGAATGTTTTTCTTCTCTTGTTTAGCCAATATGAGACTTTGATTGGATTCCCAAGAAACTTCCCTTCAAACAATGTACCATCATGCCTCTTCTCAAATAGTCATGCATTCATCAACTCTTACTCTTATTCAGGCCAACTGCTCTTCTTTAGAGCACATTGCCCATCCGATAGAGTTCAACCACAAATCACACTATGAGTACACTTTTGGAGACTCACTACTTCTTTCTTCGGCACCTAAGGAATCTACCGATATGGCTAAGTTAGGAGCATACCACTTGTTCGATATAACCAGGCCCTCCACATATTCCACAATGGTATGATATTATCGTCCATTTTGAGCATAAGCTCTCAAGACTTTGTTTTTTTGTTTCACCTAGAAGGTCTCACACCAATGGAGATGTTGTACCTCACTCATATACTCATAATCTTTCCCTTATTAAGCCAATATGAGACTTTGATTGCATTTCCAACAATCCTCCCCTCGAACAAAGTACCGGCGTGCTTCCCCTCACATAGTTATCCATCTGTCAAGTCTTATCCAGGCCTACTCCTCTTCTTTAGATTACTCTGCCTATTTGATAGAGCTCAACCACGGATCACCCCGTGAGTACATTTTTCTAGGCTCGCTGCTTCTTTCTTCGGCACCTTACGATTCTACTGATATGATTAAGTTAGAGGCATGACTCTGATACCACTAGTTAGGGACAATCACACCCTCCACATTTCTACAATGATATTGTTCATTTTGGACATAGGTCTTCATGACTTTATTTTCTGTTTCACCTAAAAGGCCTCAAACCAACGGAGATGTTGACCCTCACCAACATGACCTGTGTAGCCAGCTCATGATATAGTTAACCAGTTAAACCTGAACCATTACCCAATCCCCTTAAAAGATAAAATAGCTTCTATCACTAAATATAAGAAGTAATAAAGGGTATCGGCATACGAGTTAGAATCGAGTTACCTCAAGTTCCTTACCCTTGGAAGAAAGGCCATTGTTTTTATCCCTAAAATATGTCATGGGACCCAATCGCTATGCAAAGCAACCATCTTCTAGAAAAAGAATTCACCTTGAAGGAAGTTTATAAGGTGGTCATAAACTTGGGATCTAATAAAGCTCTAACAAAATGGAGGAAGTGGATTCATGCATGCATCTCATGGATGAGCTTTTCCATCATCATAAATGGAAAAACCCAGGAGTAACTCTTGACTATTTAGCGGTATAAGACAAGAAGACGTCCTATCTCCTTTTCTCTTCATCTTGGTCATCGATGTTCTAAGCTGGCTGCTCCTGCATGGAGCAAACAGAGGCCTCATATTACTATTAAGATCAATCACTTACAATGTGACACCTTCGTTTTTCTAGCAAGGATCCTTTAAACATCAATAATCTTTTCATCATCATTAAAGACTTTGAGCTGGCAGTGGTTCTTAACATCAAGTACAGCAAACCAGAACTCTTAGGGGTTAGCCATGCCAAAGCGTGAGGGTGCAAAATGGGCTCTTGGCCAACCAGTTATATAAGGATTCCTCTAAATGGAAACACTTTGAAGGAGGCTTTTGCCTGCTTATCATTGAGAGACTGAAGTGTAAACTCTCTAAATGGATCAACCTTTATATTTCTAAAGGAGGAAGGCTCACATCACTCACCATTATCCAATCGGTTCTCTCAGACCTCCCTACATACTACCTTTCCATATTCCACATCTTGGGTAAGGCAGCCAAAAAGATGGAAAAAGTCTTACGTGACTTTCTTTGGGAAGGCCCAAACTCCAAAGGTAAAACTCACCTTGTCATTGGAAAAAGTTCAGCTTCCCCTTCACGGAGGGGTCTCAACATGAGGAATATAAAGAAAAGGAACATTGATCTTCTATCCAAATGGATTTGGATATACCTTACAGAAATATGGTGAAACCCATTTTGATGTGTCGCGAGTACCAATTATTATAATTTCAAAGGCCCTCGACGTGCAATCCTCCCCTAAATCAACTTGAGCAGTTGGCGACAACAGCAACATTAGTGCTTGGCAGGATAAATGGCTCACATTCAACACATTGGCAACAATTTCCACAAGTTTTATGCTCTAGCCACATACAAATCTGCCAGAATCTCGGAGCTATGGTCCAAAGTCACTAAATCATAGGATTATAGTTTTTCAGAGACCTTTAAAGGATGCCACATTTGACGAATGGCTGGTTCTATCTCATAAGCTCTCCCAAACCATGCTTCCCCCAACAAAAGATACGTGGTTATGGCCCATTGATCCATCTAAAGGTTTCTGATCTCTAATGTGGAGCAACATTTACTCCCTTATACAACAGAATTTGGAGGGACAAATTTCCTAAAATGGTTAAAATTTTTCTGCTGGAAACTCAATCGTAATGCCATCAATACTCAAGATTTGGTGAAAAAGAAGCATCCGCACGTTGCCATATCTCCGAACTACTGCTTCCTTTGTTTTAAAGAGGCTAAAACATGGACACTTAATTATTTCTTGTGAATTTTTTATTGGTTTCTGTAATTGGGTTGTCTCGCCATTTGGTTGGCAAACCCCACTACGATCTAGCCCTAATTTATTTATGCAAGCCTTGTTGGTGGGGCACTTTTTCAACAATGGGTTGAACTAATTAGAGCTTTCCTTTGGATCATATGGCTAGAAAGTACCTCTTAACAGGTTGGAAGTCCCTTTTGTAATCCTGTCTTTCGGGTTATTTTGTTCATTTCACAAAATAACAACCAACAAGAAGACCTCTAGTTGCCCTTAGTTGCAAAGATTTGTTTCTTATCGAAATAATAACAATAAATATTCACTAGTATTGGATGTGGTGAATAGTCTTATTCAAATGAAGAAAGTCTCTTTGGTCATTCGGCAAATAGGACACTACCAGATAAAATTAATTGCATCCTTTCAACCCTGTGGCCAGTAAAATCTACCAAAAGTGAGTTTGCCGAAGTTTTATTTGCTCAATAATATCCATACCGTCCATTAGAATAAAGTTCACTACTAACATGCTCTCATGATGAAGAATAAGGTGAGGTGAGCACAATGAATTTTCTTTAAATAGAGAATAGTCCGCAATAAAAAGAAATTATGATTCGCATGGCATCTTCATTCGAACCAAATTTTAGCAGAACCAGGACGATCATTATATTATAAGCCTCTATATTAGAATCTAAGGTAGTAGGAGAGTTGAACCTTCACTTGGTGTGCTACAGCCTTATTTGTACATGTGCTTTTATGTTGAATGCGAACTAGGTGAGCAACCTAAAAAGCATGCAACCTTCTCAACGGGTTTCGAAATTTCAGTTCACCAATTTTATTGCTCTATGATTAGAATGTAGAATAAATTTGTTAGCTATTATTAGGTAGTGCTACCAAACTATAGGGCTTGATGATTCCATAAAATTCTTGTATCCTTGTCTCCTTAGTCCTTACCAAGCTTAACTTTTTACCGTAGTATACTATTGGCCTCCCTACCCTGATTGTACCAGAAAAACGCATGGTAACTTCAAATAATAAATCAAAGACAAAGTTAAGTAAACTTAGTTGTTATCTTAGCAATGAGCACATGGTCAATGCTATCTTGAATGATTGCGAGGAAGATGCTGTGTAAATTTCTGGAGGTGCTTTTTGACAGGTCGTTTTTTCCTGTTGTTGTTAAAGATAACACTTTTATATTCTGCCGCGCATTTACTTCTCAAAGCTGAAACTTTTTTGTTCCTTTTGGGATCTTATGGTTTCTAAGGTAATTTAGATAGTTCTCTGATATGCTCCTTGGGTTAAATAAGATGACGTCCTTTTGTAAAAATTTGAAAGCTCCATTAGATGAACTTTCAATGTAAATGATAGTTCATTTTTGTCCTGCAAAATGGAAATACAGATTATTTATCAAATAAAGCTCCCGGGTCCTGCTATCTTGGGTGAGGGTAAGCCAGAAAATCAGAACCATGCAATAATATTTACACGAGGCGAGGGCTTGCAAACAATAGACATGAATCAGGTATATTCAGTAATTGTAATGGTCTTATTCTTGTTGTGTACTTTCTGGATTGTTTATATTGTTATTTGTTAGGATAACTACATGGAAGAAGCATTGAAGATGAGGAACTTGTTGCAAGAGTTTCTTAAGAAGCATGATGGTATAAGATACCCCTCAATTCTTGGACTTAGGGAGCATATATTTACTGGAAGGCAAATTCTCTCTCTTTCTCTTGATCCTTTAATTTTTTAGCTTGTCGTTGTCGTTGCCAATTTATGCTTTCTTCATCGTAATTGTTCTTGTTTGTCAATGCAGTGTTTCTTCACTTGCATGGTTCATGTCCAATCAAGAAACAAGTTTTGTTACCATTGGTCAGAGACTATTGGCCAATCCTCTGAAGTAAGTAGTCATTCCTTTTATGAGAAACCAGCTTTCATTGAGAACGATGAAAGAAGTAATCATCTCTTCATGATTGCGTGCTTGTAGACGAGAAAAAATTACAGAAATGAAAACTGAGATAGTTCCATATTTATTTGTTCACTTAGAATATTGTTTGATGTAGTTTTATTTTTATCTATAAATAGGACGTTTGTACATCTTGCAAGCATTTATCATGGTTTTTGAGAAATATGATTAGTTGCAATTAGCTTTGAACTTGCTTCGTCATGTTGAAAACTTGAAAACGACATGACCTTACTAAATTATAATCATAATTTGAAGTACAAATGTTCTTGGTTTAATATTGCTCAATCTTCAAAGTAACGAATATTAAGGCCATAAAAGAATTGGACCTAATGGTGTCTGGATGAAATTATAACAATTATAGTTAGACTTGTGAGGGATTAAGTCTCACTATTATCACAAGTTGAGTGTTACAGGGTCATTTTGAGGTTAATTGTAGAAAACTGATGAAGCCAAGAATTTTAGTCTGCTTATGTTGCATGCACTCATGATATCCCATTATGGTTGTTTCAATTCGGTTGTCTTCCTGTGTTCAAACAATGATAAAAATGTTTATGGATTAGGTAATATAAACTGTACCATAAATTGACCACTTGAAATCAAATCAACAATGTATTTATATTTTTGTTCTGTATAGGGTTCGTTTCCACTATGGACATCCAGATGTGTTTGATAGGCTCTTCCACCTAACTAGAGGGGGCGTCAGTAAAGCTTCTAAGGTTATCAATTTGAGCGAAGACATATTTGCTGGTATGAGATGATTTGTCTTTAAGTTCTTTACAAATGATTTTGGCTTCACCAAATAATTAATGTATCTATAAATTTTAGGTTTCAATTCAACTCTTCGTGAAGGCAATGTCACTCATCACGAGTACATTCAAGTGGGGAAAGGAAGGGATGTGGGTCTTAATCAGATTTCAATGTTTGAAGCAAAAATAGCTAATGGGAATGGGGAGCAGACTCTGAGTCGTGATATATACCGGCTTGGACATCGTTTTGACTTTTTCCGAATGTTGTCTTGTTATTTTACCACGATCGGGTTCTATTTCAGTACTCTGGTATGGAGTTTGTTCTCTGTCTTCTGTTTATATTTAAATGTTGTTTCTATTAGTTATCTGATACATATTGACATGTGTTATCATATTTATTCAATTTCTCCTTCACTTTCTGCTTCATTTTTATGATTTCTCTTCTTGCAGATTACTGTACTCACAGTATATGTGTTCCTTTATGGTCGCCTTTATCTTGTTCTTAGTGGACTCGAAAAAGGTTTGAGTACACAACCGGCGATTCGAGACAATAAACCTCTGCAAGTGGCCCTTGCTTCTCAATCTTTTGTCCAGATTGGATTTTTGATGGCCTTGCCTATGCTGATGGAGATTGGTTTGGAAAGGGGATTCCGCACTGCATTGAGTGAATTCATACTGATGCAGTTACAACTCGCCCCTGTCTTTTTTACTTTCTCTCTTGGAACAAAGACCCACTATTATGGGAGGACTTTACTTCATGGAGGCTCTAAATACAGGCCTACAGGTCGAGGGTTTGTGGTGTTTCATGCCAAATTTGCTGATAACTACAGGCTTTACTCCCGTAGCCACTTTGTCAAAGGCCTTGAGCTCATGATTTTACTTCTTGTGTACCAGATATTTGGTCACACTTACAGATCTGCTGTGGCTTATTTGTTGATTACTATATCCATGTGGTTTATGGTTGGCACGTGGTTGTTTGCCCCCTTCCTCTTCAACCCTTCTGGTTTCGAGTGGCAAAAGATAGTCGATGATTGGACAGATTGGAATAAATGGATTAGTAATCGAGGTGGAATTGGTGTTCCACCAGAAAAAAGTTGGGAATCATGGTGGGAGGAAGAACAAGAGCATTTACGCCACTCTGGAAAGCGTGGTTTAGTTGCTGAGATACTATTAGCGTCTCGGTTCTTTATCTATCAGTATGGTCTTGTCTATCATCTTAGCATTACTGAGCGCACGAAAAGTTTCCTGGTAAATCAACCAATTCATGTCCCATTCCATTCACCTTTGTATCTAGGTTGTGGGAATATCGAAGTTAATTATTTTACTCTTCTTTTCCCTATTTGATCACAGGTATATGGTATATCGTGGCTGGTGATTTTTCTAATACTGTTTGTAATGAAGGTGAGTTGCAGAGAATTCTGGACCGGAGACAAAAGAATTTTGTGATATTCTTAATTTTACGAGTCACTTGGAGAAAAAAAATTGATATATAAACTAAAGCTAGCTTAAACTTATACAACAATTGCGGTGAAATTTTGAATTTACCATTGAAGAAAAAGTTAGCTTTATACTGGTTTAGGATTGCACTTGAAGTGACAACTCCATTTTATTGATTAGCTATTTTTTTTGTTCATTGCATGGAAATATGCTGTTGATCTAGTGCAGCCAAATGATTTTCTTAGATTATGTATGCATCTCTCTCATGGCCCCTTTTGGCTATTCTAAGGGAAATTAAGATTAAATAACTCTGAATGTAGGCCTGTCAAAATATAAACTTAACATTTTTTTCCTTCTTACAGACTGTATCAGTTGGAAGGCGGAAGTTCAGTGCAAATTTCCAACTTGTGTTTCGTCTGATAAAAGGGTTAATTTTCCTAACATTTGTCTCGATTATCGTCACCTTGATTGCTCTTCCTCATATGACGGTTCAGGACATCTTTGTCTGCATACTCGCTTTCATGCCTACTGGTTGGGGTATGCTTTTGGTAAGTCCATTAGATCACTGATTCCTCTTTATTTCCAAATTTAATTTTTCAATCCATCTGATTAGAATGCTTAGAGACCCTCTCCCTCCCTCACCCCGGACCCTCTCTTTTGTTTCAAATTTCTCCTACTTAAACTGATGTTTTCTCAGATTGCGCAAGCATTGAAACCACTCGTCCATCAAGCTGGCTTCTGGGGATCCGTAAGGACACTCGCTCGCGGTTACGAGATCATCATGGGTCTTCTTCTGTTCACTCCGGTCGCATTCCTTGCTTGGTTTCCTTTTGTTTCAGAATTCCAGACCCGTATGCTCTTCAACCAAGCCTTCAGCAGAGGTTTGCAGATTTCTCGTATTCTCGGTGGACATCGGAAGGACCGCTCATCCCGCAACAAAGATTAAGAACACTGTAAGAACAGTACCTTTCACCAATTCCTTGATTGCAGTTGATGATGCATTGAGAGGCATGTTTATATTATTAGGAGTTATAATCAATGGTAGGTAGTGACTAGTAGTAGAGTAGTAGTATGTATGATGGGCTGCAAATTTTGGTTTTGTTCATAGTTTCTGTTCACACGTCCATTCCACTACTCAAAATGTAATCTTGCTAGAGTTGAATATGGTTGATGATGGGGTTTTTCTTGTATTTAAACATTATTATTAATAACATTATTGAATCTTATTCACTACGCAATGTCCCTGCCCTACTTCTTTTGATTCATTTTTATTAATCAATTATTATTTTAAATCATTATGTTAACTAAAATAAAGGTTAAACTTGTTGATATAATGGTACATGGTTGTAAGCATTTGATTTTGACAAATAGTTTTGTAAGTACTTAACTTATTTACTTTTGTAAATCCATTTATATTGGCTGTATGGGCATAATCTTAATTGTAATTTTTTAATTTTTATGTTCGGGATAATTTACAAGTTTAGTTTCTGGACTTTTAAACTTAGTAATTAACTTCAAAAAGTGTCTATTAGGTTATTTAAGACTCGACGTTTTTTGTTTTTTTATTTCTGCTTCCTACTCTTTAATAAAGAAAAATAGTTAGTAGTTTTTTATTTTATTTTTGGTTGAGTTGTTTAAATTTACTGTTTTTATGATGAAGCAGGTTATATACTTAAATTTATAATTTTGATTAGCCATTAATTTGAGCAATCATGAGCTTGACGAGGACAGTATATGATCGTTGAATGGGATCATGTGAACCAAAAAAAACTAAAGCTGACTTATCATTTTATTTCCTTCATAATCATTTAGAAAGAAAAAAAACCGTCAAAGTGAGCATAGCTCAGCGATAATTGATATATACCTCAACAAAGAGTGAGTTCGAATCCCTCTCAATATGTTGTACGAAGAAAAAAAAAAAGAAAAAAAAACGCTAAAGTTTAAAACTCTTTGTTAACCCTAGATGGATAGAAAAACAAAAAAACAAAAAACCTTACCCCTAGATAAGTCAGAACATGGATTTTATCTAATCTTAAAAAAGATATATAAACAAATAAACACTATACTTCAAGCATCCCTTGCTAAAATCTTGTGGATTGTGGAGAGATTCAAAATTGAAGGAGTTGATTTGATGAACTTCCATAATATTAACATCTTGGTCTCAAGATCTTTCCATCTTCACAGGCTTTAATAAGTTGAAGTTGATGGTTACGAAGTGGTTTTTGATTCAAATATTCTTTTGGTAAGAGCACATAAAATGCTTTAGTCCACGAAAAATCTCCGTCCATCCTCCACACGTAGTAAGCATGGTATTCAAGGTTCAAGTCTCTCGAGACTACGTAGTAAGCATGGTATTCAAGGTTCAAGTCTCTCGAGGCTAAAGTTAAATAGAGTGTCAATTAAAGACTAATCGAACAATAATTGCCATATATGGGAAAAGAAATTTTCTGCAATTCCTCCTTTTCTACATCCAAGCGGTATAATACATTTTTGGGAGGTATAATGTGGTTTCCAATCCAATAAAGGCCTCCATTAAAGTAAACACAGTGCTTTCCCACGGGATGCACATGCATTTGCGATTTGTGCCAAATGTGAAATTCTTGAATAAGATAGCATATTTATCGTTATTATAGCAGAGTCTTGCTCATTTGTACTCATTTATTCGCATTTGGAATAGGAGGTTTGAAATACTCATTTGTCATGGGATTTAATATGCGAACTTCAACTTCAAAGGCTAGCGTGTTGGTTATATTGGTGTTGGTTCTATGTTAAATATAAGAACCAAGGAGTCCATTGCAAGAATTGACAATTGAGATACAGCGGAGGCAAAGAAAACGAAGAAAAAAAATCAGGATGGAAACTAAATTTGGCAACACTGCTCATCTCTCTCATATGTTTAGAATCCAAGGTTATGCAATGGAGATTGCGATCAAACGACTGATAACAACGGGCAAAAAAGAAGTGGTTGGAAATTGAGATGGGAGAATGAAACTTACAAGTTAAGACCAGATTGTTCCATGCTTTACACACTTCGAGAACGAATCAAATCTGGTGGAAGCTCCCAACTTATGTTCTTCGAATTCATCGTCTTAACTTTTCCCAAACGATTCCAACAAAACAGTGGCTCCCGCACTCCTCTTTCGGGCTTCTTCTTTTAATATTTATAACTCCAGAAAACCACACAAATTAGGTTTTCCATATTTAGCCAAAAAAAATTTATGAAGATTTATCGAATTTAACAATTCAGTGCTTAAAGTTATTTGACCTTTCTTAAAGTTAACTAATCTTATACATGAAATTTTTTGTATCTGACAATTTAATTTTTAAATTTATCAAAAATTTAAAAATATATTAGACACTTTTTAAAATTAAGGGATTTATTAACACAAAGTTAATTAAAAATTTCACAACATATTATACTCATAATTATAGTATTATTGGTAGACGTTATTTAAAGTTTATTGACTCGACATGCATCCAGAAGCTTAGCGACTAAACTTACCGTTTAAGAGTGATATTTTAATCCGTGTTTTAACACTAATGTTGCATTCTAAATTATTTAATAGAAGAAATTTAAACTAATAGTTTTATATAAATACCGATAAAAGGTATGTATTATATTAACATTTTGGACTCAGTGTATGTTTATCCTACTATTTTTTTCAATACAATATGTGGGGATGAAGATTTGAATTAAGGACCTTTTGGTCATATGCTTAACAAATCGAGCTAGGCTCAAATTGGCACATGTTTATAATAATATAGATTGCGTACATTATTATAAAGTGAATAGTTTTGCGTACGTCGCATGAGATGAATGATCTCTATTTATAGAGATGGACTCCGACAGGCGACAACAGTCCAATAGCTCTCCGATATTCGGATAATGCGACAGCAGTCCAAAAGAACATCTTCGTTGGGTTCGCACCTACTGGCACTCTTTAAGGTCGGCTCGACCTCATGACAGTTAGGTCGATAAGTGAGATGGAGATTGACTCGGCTTACTAACAAAACTTGATTTGTTTATTGAACTACTTTATTATTTTATATAAAGTCTCATTGTATGTGGACAGGTGGCAGGCAATAGATGGCTGATTATAAATATTATTAAGACGAGAAAACATTTTGTATGATATTTGATTATAAATTGAAATCGCATAAGATTAAGTTTTGTTTTGTGGAGATTTTGGGTTTGTTTTTCGAAATTTGACCATTCTTCCATATGAGTTTATGTTTACTGAAATTTTTTAGTATTCTTGGAGAATCTTTGGACTATTTTATGTTTATGTTTGCTGGAGTTTTTGGTATTCGAACTTGATTTTGAGACTTTTATATTTAAACTCTATGGTTCTTAAATTTTAAATTTGTAAGGTAAATGCAAATAAAGTCTGGGCTGTGGAAAGATGTGATCATAGCTATATAAGATAGGATAATTATCTTTATTAACACAGAGTCAATTTGGATGAAAGTGGTTTTATGGTTAAGCTAGGCAATTTGAGTCTGCCAAAGAGCTCCCTCCTAAGGTATAGGTATTGGGCCTGGAATTTGAAAACTCGAGTTATTTTTATTTTAAGATTTAATTTGTTTGGATTAATAAATCAAGTTTTGGAATTTTGGAAACAGATTTTTAATTAAATCTTTGAATATGTCATAAATTTATACCTTGTGCAAAAACTTGGGGTGTCGTTAAATCAATATGTCAGAATAGCTTCAAACTAATTAGAACGCTACGATTTTTAACCAAACACATAAAAATTGTTCAAAAATATATATCAACGACTTATGAATTTATCAATCCATAACAGAAAGCAAAAAAGAAAGTTAGAGCAGAACAGACCTCGTTAAAATGTATTGAACCTGCAAAACAAACATTAAAGTTAAACGATCATAAAAATGTGGAATGCCGTAGACAATAAAAATAATTTCTTCAAAGTAGCTAAAAATTCTTAACTTTTTGGAATTTGTACGAGCTCCTGAGAAGATAACATCCAAGGAAACATTTACTTTTAAGATTTTTGTTATCCAAAATATTAATGGGAAGTACAAATTGGTTGGTACAAGTAATTTTGTAGGTACAAGTTGGTTAGTAATAAATTCTAAAATTTTATGTAACGCGGGCAAGGTTAATTATTTACTTGTCCAAGTTATGGTTCGGTTGGTGGTCATTAAATGAGTTTTTTCGAAAAATGAGGATATTACAGTAATTTCACATCGTTCTACTGATTTAGTTTTAACAAGTAAATTTTTAAAGTACAGGTTATTTGAGCAAAGTGAAAACTTTTTAAATGTTGTTTTTGTCAATTTCCCTTACCTAAATCTCTTCTCTTCCCTTTTCTTTGTTGCCTTAGCCACCGCCACCCTCATTCTTTTACGAAAATTGGACGAGGCTGCTAAAAAGAAATTTGAAACCAAGAGTATTGTTTGTTTTCAGTTATGTGTTTGGTAGCAGATTTGAAAATTGATTCTCCATTTGAAATAAACAAATTCAAGATGTTTTGCAAATATTATATAATTAATTAATTTATTAATATAAATGTTATAAATTTTGTTAGAATTAGTATTTTACAATATTATATAATTTATAATATATTAAATTTACATGTTTTAATTAAAAAAACGAAATGAGTTTATAAGAATGAAACAAATGTATTTATCAAAAGTTTTTATATATTTTAAATATAATTAATACGTCCCGAAACTAAAAAAAAATGTGCCTACGATGCCAAAAACCGACCTAGCAACTTTCTTTATACTTCCGTCTCTTTACAAACCGACCGTTTAAATTTTAACTGACTAGTCAATCGGTCGGTTTGGTCGGTTTTTAAAAGGTACTCAATTCGAAACTAAAACACAGTTTAAAGGAGTGGTTTTGTGGCTGAAATACGATAAGAAAGATGAAAGGGTAGAGGGGAAGAACATGGAAGAAGAAAGAGGAAGAGAGAAAATGAAAAGGAGAAGAAATTGATAAAAGGATGGTTAAAAAGTAAAATATAATAATAATAAATAAAAGTATATATAATTTTATATAAATATAACTCACGTGAAACATAATTTTTTTTTTATTTTATTTTAGCTCTCTATTAGCCACCCTTTTTGTTCTCTTTCTTTTCAATCAATTTTTCCCTCTCTTTTGTTCTCCTACTTTCTCTCTCTCTTCATCTCTTTACTCTTACATCTTTCTTCTCTTTCACTCCGTTATCATACCATTTATCCACTTGTTCCTATCATTTATCTAAGGATTACTTCAGTTGAAATAAAATCCAAATGATGATCAGTTTTTCTCCAAGCGATGGGCGAGGTATGTTGGTGTTTTATACTACAATTTTCTAGTTTGGAATGTGAATGTTCTACCCTTTTTTTGTCTGTTGTCTTGAAACCCAACTTTATGGTGAGGTGAAAGCAGCAGTGTCAGCTTTAAAGTATTTCAGTGGCCTTTCAAAGTTGCCTGCAGAATTTTCTTGACTTTCTACACTTTGTTTTTGGACTTCAGGTATGCATTTCTATGTTGGGTGGTTATGTAGAACTCATTCTAGTCTCACTATTTGTCATGTTTATTACTGATTTTCGATGTTATAGTTCTTAACAATGCACATCTACTTCTGTTCTTTCAGGGGTAATATTGACAAATTTAAATATTAACAGGTAATTCTAGTTTTCGCTCTGCACTCGATATGTGATGATTAGGGGTGAGCATCGGTTGGTCAGGTAGGTTTTTGGCTGACTCCAATGTTGAAAACCGACCTAGTCGGTTTCTTATTATGGAAATCGAGTAACCGACTACCTCTGTTATGGTTACTTGCACCAACCGATCAACTAGTCGGTTTGGTCGGTCGGTTCGTTGGTTTTTGTAACAACTTTTTTTTCATATAAAGTTGCCGGCACAGGAGCTGTAGTCGGCCTTCCCTGAGAAAAAAAAAACTGAAAGAGATGAAAGAAAGAAGAGAAATGAAAGAAGAAGAGAAAGAAGAAAAATGAAAGAAGAGGTGGAACGAAGAAGAATGAAGAAGAAGATGAAGAAGATTAGTGATGAGAGCACGGAGATAAGTAAAAGAAATAAAAAAGAGAGAACGACGGCTGAAGTTGAAGTTGAAAAAACTGGAGAGTAAGAATAGAATAAAGAAAAAAGAAATATTATTTTTTTTAATAGAACATTGGAAACCAGCGGCACATGAAATGCTGTCTGTCCTCTTTTTTTTTTTTAATAAATATCGGTCGGTTCGGTTGGAAATCACTCTTCCGACCAAACCGATTGGCTTACAAGTCAGTTTTTTAAATGAAAAACCGATTCTGATCGAATTCTTCATCAAACCAACCGACCAATGTTGGTTCGGTTGGCTTTTATTGACTGGATCAGTATTTCAGGGTGCTTTGCTCACCTCTAACGCTGATCAGGGTTCTAAAATAACATTAAGCCTTTCTCTAAGCTTCTGATTGGAAATCAGGTTTAAAATTAGTTTCTATTCTTAAGAATATGTATGTTTTTTTATGTAAAAAACCGTAGTGGAATAATATTTTAAGATAAAAATTGCAGAAAATGGTGGCAGTATTTTGTTGTTTTCAAATGTTATCTTTTTATGTTTTCAAATTAATTGTCCATTTATAGTTATTAATTAATTTTTTAGTTTAACTGATTTTGATGTGTTATGTTTTTAAATTATTATATGGAAGAAAAAAAAATTAAAATGACACAATAAATAAAATATCTTTTCCATTTGTTTTTTAAACAGAAAAATAAAAATTAGTTTTGAAAGATTAATTTGCTAATTTACCACTTGAGTTGAAATCTCACGGTACTAATTCCTCTGTTTTGTACTAAGACTCTAACATGAGATTCTTCCTTGATCTCTTTCTTTGAAATATCTTTGTATTTTTGCCTCATTAATATATAGCTTTTGAACTGTGTACTAATTTCTAAGCTCATCTCTTATATTTTCTTCTTATTTCGATGTCATTCTTTTATAGACTTAATGGAAGGTTACAAGGCAGTGGAATTGAACTCGAAAGACAATGGTAAGGGCGATAGGGTCATTATGGGCACATTGTTAGAGACATTAAATTTACCTAAGTACAGTTTATGGAAGTTAAATTCAACCATCTTTGTACTTGATGGAAGTTAAATTCAACCATCTTCAAAAGATCCATAGCAATAACCACCCCTAAAACTATGCTCCAATCTTTCAAATATTTTTCAAAATTTTCTACCACAGCTATTTTCAATTGACTCACAAAATAATGTCCACCTATTTCACACAATTCGAAATATATATTCCAAATGGGTTCAAATACAGCTGTGAACGGGGATTGATGCTAAAAATATTTATGGCATCAAACAAGAGATTAATGTACTCACACACAATCCCAACTTTGTTCTAATCTTCCTTAGATGGGGGCTTTCCAATGCCTTATAATCAGAATCAAGGAGAAAGTACTTATCTCGTTTCAAAAGCCGTCATCAACATGTTATAGGTTGTGTTCCACTGCGTTCGGTCATCAATATTAAACAACACATTATCCTCAATTGGCACGTGAAGTTGTTGCTCAAGTTCGAGAAACTTTTCCTTATGAGAATCGTAAGTAATCACAAAGACTATAGCACGCTGATCTTCTGTTATTGCATTTTCTCTGATGCATAACACATCTTCGCAATTTAGTCAAAGTTTCAAAAGTACAACTTTTGATCCAAAGTTAATGATTAAGGGTACATGGATTACTAGTAGAAAGATGACGCCAAATAGTATTAAAAACATTACCCATTGAAGATCGTTGGTGGGAGAATACCTTTCTTTTCAATCTCCAATTGTACCTCAGGAGCATCCTTAAGAGTGTCAAGGGTTCTATGGTTTTCAATGAAACTTCCAATTAGAAACATGTACCCAACGTGTCGAGGAGACCTCTGTGTTCAGACTAGGTGATATGCGATTGAGAATTGCTTCGATGGATCTATCTAGAGCTTCTCATTCTTGCTGGGTAGATTTTCAAGCAATATCTCTATAGAATGTTGGAGTTTAGGTTGAAATTAGGTGATAGCTTTTTAGCCAATGAAACAAACTTAGGAATCTCGATGATATCAAGTTGATGTTCACCCATGATAGTCATCCAAACAAGGTCGTCGCAACGACTGAGTACCTTCGGAGCTAAGGTGGAGCCACGTGGGTGAAACATCTTGGCTATAACCTGCCGTTACTTTCCCCACCAGGAACAGCAATGCAACCTTAAAAAACGTGGTGCTTTAAGTTGACTATTCACTCTATTTTCTGAACCACCAGGGAAATATCGAACTTTTTTCTACGCTAATATTTGGAGAGTGAACACCTAATAAAAGAATGTGAAGTAAAATGTTGCAAATCCAATAACAGTAGTTAAGTTATGTGGACAATACTGCAAAAGAACAATTATAAAATTAACACAAACTGACAGTAGACTTCCAAGAAAGCGGAGGAAAATGGGTGGAAAAGGAACAATGAAATTTTGATTTGAGAATGAGGATGAGCCCATCGATTTTTGACTTCTTTCATTTTCATGGTTATAGACAGACTTGCTTATTTCATTCATGAACTCTGAAAATACAGATTCTAATCGCAATATTCGCATTGAAGTTTGAAATGACAAATGAGAGAGAGAATCAGTTAACAATACCTTTCTTTCGGTTTGGGACGTCGTCGTCAGAGTCTGGACTCTTCGCGCAAGATGATTTAGGGCCCAATTAAAAACAACCATCAAGTTGCCCCCAAATCTTCTTGTGCGAAGAGTACAGACTCCAATAGCGACATCTCAAACCCTTTGCAGCTGCAACTTGCAAGTAAGGTATGATTAATTGATTTTCTCTCTTATTTATCATTTCAAATTTCAATGCGAATATTGTGATTAAAATCCGTGAATTTATATTGTCAGACTCCATCAAGGTAAGCAAGTCTTTAGGTTATCATGAAAATGAAAGAAGTCAAAATCAATTGGCTTCTTCCTCATTCTCATGTCCAAACTTAATTATTGCTTTTTCGTCCATTTTCCTCTGCTTTCTTCCCTTACGTTTGTGTTAATTTTATAATTGTCCTTTGGTAGTATTATCCGCTTTTTGTGTTAATTTTATAATTGTCCTTTTGTAGTATTATCCGAGCATCACTCAACTACGGTTTTTGGATTTGCAACATTTTCAATTTTTTAACTTATCAATGGTTCACTCGCCAAATATGGACGATGCTCTCATAAATCTGTGTAGAAAAAAGTTTGATACCTGTATGACACGGTAAATGATGATTCTAAGATGGCATGTAAGAGAAGTTTACCTCATGGTTCAGAAAATTGAGTGAATGGTCAATTTAATATCGCATTTCTGAAAGTTTCACTGTTGTTACTGGTGGGGAAAATAATGACCAAGGCTGTAATCGAGGAATCTGACCCACATGCTCCACCTCAGCTCCGAACCTACTTGGTCGCTGCGACGACCTTGTTTGGATGGTTATCATGTGTGAACATCGACTTGATATAGAGTCTTGAGTTTGTTTCATTAGCTAAAAACTTCTCGCTTAAGTTCAACCTAAACTCTAACCTTGAGGTAATGCTTGGAAATCTACCCAGCAGGGAGGGAAGCTCTTAATAGATCCATCAAAGCAATTCCCAATCGCATATCTCTTAGTCTGGACACGTGGAGGTCTGCTCGACATGTCGGGTATGTGTAGTGTTTCTTATCGGAAGTTTCATTACCAGGCATTGGAGGCTACACAAATACATTCTAAAAACCTTAACACTTTTAACGGTTCTCTTGATGCATGTATCTCTATTGGAGAGAAAGGTATTCTTTCTCACCATCGATCAAATCATTTGATGGTAATGTTTTTAATACTATTTGGCGTTATCTTTCCACTTGTGATCTACCGATCCTTGTTCGTCAACTTTTGGTCAAAAGTTGTATTTTTGGTACTTTGCAGAAGTTTGGCGTGCTTTAGCCTTTGTGATTACTTCAGATTTTCATCAAAAAAAAGTTTCTCAAACTCGAGCAACACCACCAATTGAGGGTAATGTGTTGTTTGATATTGATGACTGAACGTAGTGGAACACAATGTATAACATGTTGGTGGTAATATTTGAAATGAGATAATTTTTATCCTTTGATGTTGTTGATTCCGATTATAGAGCATTAGAAAGTCGCCTATTCGAGGAAAGATTGGATCAAAGATGGGATTGTGTGCAAGTACTTGAAGCTCATGTTTGATAAGTAAACATTTTTAGCACTAAACTCCGTTCACATCCGGTCGCTATATTTGAACACATTTGGAATATATATTCTTTATTGTGTGAGGCAGGTGGGGATTATTTTGTGAACCCGCCTAGCCATGCTTGTATTGCTCTACCACAACCCCGTTTTCACGGTTTAGGCTGCTTCCATTTCGCTCGCCGCTACTACGGGAATCGCTTTTGCTTTATTTTCCTCTAGCTACTAAGATGTTTCAGTTCGCCAGGTTGTCTCTTGCCTGCCCATAGATTCCGTAGCTGTTTGAAAGGTTGACCTATTCGGGAATCTCTGGATCTATGCTTATTTTCAACTCCTCGAAGCATTTCGTTGCTTACTACGCCCTTCCTTGTCTCTGGGTGCGTAGGTATCCACCGTAAGCCTTTCCTCATTTGAACCTCGACCTTAACTTTAAGGCTATGTCATCCTAAGGTTCTGCTGCTGAAGAGAGCTATGGTAAAAAAAATATTTGAAAGATTGGAGCATAGTTTTAGGGGTGGGGTATTGTGATGGGTCCTTGCTTCAGGATGGTTGAATTTAGCTTCCATAAACTATACAGCGAAGAAGCTTCTCGCTGCTTCAATGTGGTGGATAAGGGAACTCAATAATTGTCTTCTGAATATGTCGAGCCGGCTCCACCCCTTACAAATTTTGAGTTGTATGGTTGAGACAAATGACAACAGGGTTGGATCAGTATTTGGAAGATGCTCTAGTACCCACTCAAGTGTGGGACTTTAAAATTGGCTGGGAATATTTTGTCATTTTCAGTTTCTGCCATTAGTTCTTTGGTGTCAGTATTCAGTACTAAACAGAAAAGGATGGATGAGTATCACAGCTCCTTGCATCCAAAAACTGTGGAAGCCATAATATGTGCAAAGGATTGGAAGGCTGCAAATGTTTTCGACTGATTTCCTTCATACTAGCTCATGATCTCAATTGAGACTGATGTTGGAAGAATTTAGTATCCAAGTTAGAATAATAATGTGATAGGTTGTTAAGATAGCTGATATCTTTGCGCTTGGGGCAATGACGCAGCTAGTGAGGTTCTAATCGAGGCGCGTTTATTGCTGGTTTGAAAACTATTTCCAGTTATAACTGATGCTTACATCAGTTGGTTTTGTTTTGTGAGGTTGTAATCCCCTTACTTGCGTACTCAGTTTTTCAATTAGTTGGTAGTCAAGATGAGCTCATGATTTGATCACAGATCGCAGGGATATGGCATATCATGGGTGGTGTTGTGTTTTTTCTAATACTGTTTGAAATGAAGGTGAGTTGCTGAAACAAAACAGAAGAAAAAACAGGTTTCTATCAGCTTAATTTTAAATAACTCTGAATGTAGGCCTATGAAATCATGAACTTAAATCTTTTTTTCATACTTTTTATAGACTGTATCAGTTGGAAGGTGAAAGTTGAGTGCAATTTTCCAGGGGTTAATTTAGCTAACATTCGTCTCGAATCTCGTCACCTTGATTACGACAACATTGTTTGCAATTGCATACTTGCTTTTGGTAAGCTAATTAGAACGCTTAATTCTCTCATTTTGATTTTGGATTCATGCTTTTAGTTTGATCAAAACAGTGTCTCTCTGTTTATATTATTAGGAGTTGTTAGACTAGTGAGTATTTATGGGCAGCAAATTTTGGTTTTTCTTCATAGTTTCTGTTCACATCTCCATTCCCATTAGCTACTTTTGCTTCAAGTTCAAACATTGAAATTTGATTAAGAGCCACATCCCTTACTTCAGTTGGTGATGGGAGACAGACCTCCCAAATTTAAAACTGTTGTTCAAGGAGGTTTGTGTTTCTCTCTTTTGGATGGCAACAATAATGCTATACAAGCTCGGTTCCATATAGAGGATGCAAACAATATTCTCAGTGAGAAAATGATATGGCACTACCACAGGATGCCCAATATTCTAGCCTCTACTCAATTATATCATCCATCTTCTTCAGCAAATGCCACAATAATTCGCTGGTGGAGGAAATATTTGTGGAATAGTCTTGGGAGTATGCCTGGATAACATTTGTTCGAGATATTTTCTCTATCCTTTTTATCCTTAAAAAGTAATGATATTTTACGTCCTTGATAAATATATTCACTTGTTGTCCACCGACTACGCCTTTTGCCCTGATCTTAGACCCCGACTCATCCTTAGTGGATGAATCTTGCGGAGGAACTCTTAGTAAGTTACTCTACTTAAAACAATCAATAAATAACAAGTAAAAATATTAATATAACAATAAATTACAGGTATAAATATTAATTCGAGGACCGGTCTCACCAATGTACTTACCCCTATTTTTGCCCTTAAAAAAAGGAAAAACGCAGAGTTTTTAAAGATCTCCTACCATCTATATTGTTTTTTTTTTCTTTTCAAAATTTAGATTTTGATGAACATATTTAATAGATTAGAGTTTTAACATGTGACTTGCTTCAAACATAAGTAGTCAGTAGTCATGCACCACCTGTGTCCGCGTACGAACCAGATGAATTTTTGACTTCACTAGTTTTCTACCATTAGCCCCCAAATGATTGGGTGTGACAAGTTCTAAGTTAACTATAATATATAATTGTCATAATTCCCTCCCGACACCGTTTCGTACTATTCTTTAATGACATTTATATTTGGTGGTTGCTTTGAAGATAGAACATTAAATTGTAGTACAGAAATATGTAATTGTAAGGATACGATATCTAAATTTAAGAGAATGGAATAACGAGGTTTTTTTTTCTTTAAATTCAGGAGAGATTGTCTGGGCAGATATCAAACGTTTCCTCTCTCATATTATTCAAATTTCAAGTATTAATGAAACCAATAATCACACTTTATGTTGAATTCTTTATCTGTAGGACCAACTGATTGTATTCCAGTGCGTTTGGTTGGTAATCAATTTGTTTTTAGTGTTTTCATATATGTGTTTGCTACAAACTAAATATTTCGATGAATCTAAAGTTATATTAATTAATTTATTAAAAATTTTTATAAATTTTGTATAATTATTATTTTACAACGTTCATTATATTTTACATGTTTTAATTTTAACAAATATAAAATGAATTTATAATATGAAGTAATATATTTATCAAAAGTTTTTATTATTTTTAATGTAATTCTGCATCTTAAAAATTCAAATTCTGAATCTGAAAATATACAAAAGTCGTTTTCAGAATTTCTATTTGGATCACATAATCCGAAAACTGTTTTCAAAAACGAATTTTCCAAATCCTCGTATTCACTGAATCAATCTGAAAAGAAAAAAAAAACAAAATTCAAGTTTCCAATCAAACGGGATCTAAATAACTTGGAGACACGAAGATGTCTCAGTAGAGTATTTCGATATCATGTTTCAATCCTCTTTCTTTCAAAGGACGAATGCAAAAAAAAAATATCAGACTAATTACCACCGGCAAAGAAGTCACACGAGTAAAATTTGAAGAGTCTTCGCAACTACATAGCAAAACGAAGAACATTAGTACAAAGTATTATTATAATTTCTTTGTTACTATGCTTTTGCAAAATGATCCTAATGATTTAATTTAGTAAGATCATGTTGTTTTGAAGATTTCAAGAGGATAATTGCAACTAATAATGTTGCTCAAAAACGCCAACCGTTATGTTTATAGCTAGAAATTGGAACGAAAAAGGAGGTGGGAAGCAAAATGTACGGGAGGTGCGAGTTTAAATTTCTTCTATTAAATAATGTAGAAATTAGAATGCTGGGTTAAAACAAAGATTAAAATATCAATATTAAATTATAATGGGTATGGAGCTTACACATAAATTTTTTTGGTACAACGATGATGTGGTGGGTGATCGAACTCACAACATGGAGATATATGCGGCTTTAACTTATTAGACACATGATTGAAAGGGTATAAAAACATATTAGGTGAAAATTTACTTACCAATAATATTTTCCCCTCCTCACAAATAAGCTAACCACAATAAAAAGAGGAAAATTGAAAAAGCGTAGAAACAACACAAAGAACAAAAAGAATTTATACTGGTTTGGTGGGATTCTATTATGATTATGGGATAAAGAACTCCAACAATACGATAAAAAACCTCACAATACTCATGAGATTAACTATAACCTCGAGATCTAATAGTCATATTTTAAAAGTTACAAAGTCAAAATTAAGTTCGGAGATCTAATAGACATATTTTTAAAGTTATTATACTAATTAAACAATAACAAAAATTAACCACTAAAATGTTAAATTTCGAGAGTGTCAACAAAAAAAATCTGAAATTTGAGGAATCGTCATAAATTTCATGAATAAACACGCAAAAGAAAATCTCGTAAACATGTAACGTGGAAAACCTAATTCTTCTAGAAAAAAAAAGTATATATATATACATATATTTAAAACCTAATCTYTCTGGGATTTTGGAGTTATAAATAGAAAAAGATGAAAGAGGAATTGTTTGGGAAAATCTAAGATGATAAATTCGAAGATGGAGAAGAAGAGAAAAAAACAACCTAATGAGTTCGAAGATGGAGAAGAAGAACAGAAGCAACATAAATTGGGAGCTTCCACCTGATCTGATTCACTTAATATTCTCGAAACTCCTCTTCGTGAATCGGTCGATTTGCAGACTGGTGTGTAAAGCATGGAACAATCTGATCTCAACTTATAAGTTTCATCCCCTGATCTCAATTTCCAACGACCTCTGTTTTGCCCATGATTCTCCGTATGATCGCAGTCTCCCTTGTCTAGACTTGGATCCTAAACATTTGGGAGAGATGAAGAGTGTTGCCAAATTGAACTTCCATCCCGAATTTTATTTGTCCTCCACTCGCATCTCAATCGTCAATTCTTGCAATTGACTTCTCTGTTGCTATTTTGACTTGAGCATAGAACAACCAAAAAGCCACCTTGTGAAGTTGAAGTTTGCATATTAAACCCCACGACAAATGACTACTTCAAATCTCCTGTTTCAAATGCTGATAGATGCATAAATTTAAGTTACGGATTTGGGTTTAGTCCTAAAACAAAAGAGTACAAATTAGCGAGATTCTTCTTTTCACGTGATGAAGATGAAGTTGCTATGTTAGTGGAGATTCTCACATTTGGCACAAATTGGAAATGCACTCGTAGGACTTTTGTGCCTCCTTTCAGGAGAATGGAAAAACTAATAGAGGCCTGTATTGGGTTGGAAATCACCTAAGATCACCTCCTACAAATGTAAATGTATTGTACTGCTTGGATATAGAAAATGAGGAATCGCAGGAAATCTCTTTGTGGTTATTGGAATCTTTAATGACACTCTTTGTTTTCAAGTATGCTTACCATGCATGTAAGATGGAAGAGAATTTGATGTGCTCATATTAAAACAATATTTTCATCATCTACCATCTTCCCTTCCACTTATTAGAGCCCGTGAAGATGGGAAGATCTTGTGTCTTATCTTCAGACTCGGTTTGATCTTGTATAATCCTACAAGGGAGCTAATGAAATTATTGACGTACCAACATGTTAAGATTAAGAAAGCTTATTAAGTTGACTCCCTCCATTTGATTCTCTCTCTAAGATCTTAGGAGGGGATGCTTGAAGCATGGTTTTTATTTATTTTATTTATTTATATATTTTTTAAGATTAGATAAAAACATTCTAACCTACCTAGATCGGTAAGTTTATTCAGAGTTTGCAACATTTTTTTTCTAACCGTATAAAGGAAAATTAAAGGATAAATCAGCTTTAGTTTTTTGTTTTACGATCATATATTGTCCTCTTCAAGGTTTTATGATTGCTCAAATTCATGGCTAACCAAAATTATAAATTAGAAAGAAATAAATAACCTGCTTCACCATAAAAAAATAATAATAAAATATGAAAAGATAACAAAAGGGATGACAGAGTAAATGAGAAATATTTTTTACACTTAGGGTTGTTTGTTTTTTCGTGATACCCGAAATATTAAATATAGTTGGCAATCTTTTATTTTTCTTCTTATATTTAAATTTATAACTAAGTAAATCACTTTTTTTGTCAAAAAAAAAATTAATAAATAAATCACTTTCTTTTATGATTCTTCCTGTACATATGTTGGAGGCGAATCCTGGCCTGCCGCGTGTCATGATCGAAAGGGTGAGTTGGTTAAACGCGCGGGCTTAATGGAGAAAGCGGCTCCATAATACTCAGGTCGGCAGTCAGGGTAAAACCTATAGTGCCGAGCTGAGCTGATACAGAGTCCGTAACAGTGTCCCTTCCGTACCCGACAACACGCTGCGAGTTTAGGGTGTGTCAGAACCCTTGTCGGGCCCAGTTTCTATAAATAGAAACATTTGCCTTAAATGCAAGGTACGCAATCCTAAGTAGACTCGGCAAGTTAGCTCGGACTAGAACTAACTTGCTCGTCGGAGTGCTAACTTTGTTTTGCAGG
>NW_019104596.1:664126-681948 GCF_001995035.1 Momordica charantia
GCAAACCAGCTATCAAGAAACACTTGATCTTGAATCAACGATATCATGGGGCCCAACGACACACCATCTTCATTACGAACGAAATACTTAGAAACGGGCGTGAGGCTATGGAGTCTCTTTACATTCCCACCTTCATCCTCCACTGTGGAGCATCCGACCACCGAGTGCGTGGCCAGAAGCCTCAGCATCCGATCGACCATCGACGCCGCATTCCGGTTCGTCGCCGTTATCTTTGCTGCTATCTCGGCCGCGGAGAGCTCGGCCCCGGGGCTGGCCTTCGCCAGGATCTTGAAGACTCCGAGCTCCAAGGCGGCTTGGAGAGTGAAGGGAAAAACTGATAAGGTAACCAAATGAGCAGCGTAAGCAAAGTGTTGCTGKTCTTGGTCGTCGGCGGAGGAGGAATTGATGGCTTTTTGTTCCATTTGTGCAACTCTTTTTTGTGGTTGGAGTTGGAGGAAGAGATGAGGTTCGGGAATGGAATTATTTTTGTGAGTTGTTTAATATGGCGTTCCTTCTGGCTTGGTTGGTTGCCTGTCCAATCAACGTGGGGCTTGTTTCCACCCAAAAATAACTATTTGGGGCTTATCTTAACTTTAGTGAGAAAAGAAATAAAAAAAATAAAAAAAAATACACTTTAGTGAGATAAAAATAGTAAATTATAGTTCTTTTTTTCTCATGTGACTTTCCTACTAGGCATATCTTTAACCAATTGGTCCCAATCAACGTTTTTTAGAAAATTCTCCATTACAAATTTTATTTATTTATTGTTTAATTAAATAATTCCGACAAAAAAATAAATKGTTAAAAATAACTTGTTACTAGGAAAAATGAGTTACTATTAAGTTATTAATTGATTAATAAATTTGAATKGTGGGAATGATGGTAATGTAAACTTATTCTTTTTTTAATACAATATATGGAGGTGGGAATTCGAAGTCACAATTTTTTTGTCGGAAATAGGTAATTTAACAAGTTGAGTTGTGGCTTGTCACTCATAGAACGAAATAAAATATATATATTAATTTTCCAGCATAAATAATATAAATATATATATCCCTCATTCCAATCATAAAACAAATTTACATATTCGTCAATCACTTTTATTGTTCGTTTTTGTAAATTAGGAAAAAAAAAGGAAAAAGAACACTAAACAGTTCACTTTTTTCTTGTTATAGGGAGCAAAAACGATCCAAGCCAGACGAAAGGTTGGACCGTGAGGTAGAAGCCCGAGATCATCGACGAAGGGAGCCGACCCATAACGAAAGGGCCGACCAATTTTTGAAAGCCGACTTGCCTCGGCTCCGGCTTCTTGTCTTAGTCTTCGAGTCAAGACGCAACCCGATCTTTTCCGCCCAGTTCCTATGCCAACCGATCAAATACCCATGCTCGGTGTCGAGCCCGACATTCTCTCTCTTCTGTGGTCTACAAATCATTGGGCCTTCACAACAATCATCTAGGGCTCATTTAGAAGGTTCTGGAAACCTTTCAAGCGACTATAAATCGATCATGCTGCCTAACCCTAAGGTAAGCCGAATTCTACACTTGAGTTCCATTGCTCAACTACTCTCCTTACTAACTTAGGTATCGGTGCCCATGTGACAAGAGTAGCACCGGTCTAGCTGTGTTCGATTTTTCAGGTCTTCGATTACCTGATAATCGAGTTTGGTGCGAGCCACAGAAGGAACCAGGAGAGCATATTATACGCATCAACAATTGGCGCCATCTGTGGGGACGATACAGTCCGAGCAAGCCTAGCCGAGGCCCAGATCCGAGGCAAGTATAATGGAGGAAATCGACACAAGCCCTGGTGGAAGTCAGCAACGTTTTGAAAAGAGGAGCCTAAACGAGGTTGCCGACCACTTGGGGGAGGCAAGTCCGAGCCCTGGTCATCGACTAAATCCGACCACCCCCGATAGGGTAGAATCAGTCAAGGAGATAGAATCTATCCCTCTGACAGCCAAGGATCGACGAGTCAACATCATAATCAAATTGGGGAATGAGGAAAGAAAGAGCCTTATAAATTTCCTCAGAAGCAACGTCAACGTGTTCGCATGGCACATGAGGACATGTCAAGAATCGATAGAGGAAGAGCTACTGAAAGCAGGCTTCATTCGAGAAGTGAATTATCCCTAGTATCCAACGTGGTGCTGGTGAAGAAGCTAAATGGAAAATGGAGAATGTGCATCGACTTCACATACATAAATAAGGCCTGTCCAAAGGATTCTTTTCTCTTGCCCCGAATAGATCAACTGGTTGATGCTACCGCTGGACATGAAAGATTGAGTTTCATGAATGCCTACTCCAGGTATAATCAAATCAAGATGCAATTACCAGATCGGGAAAAGACCACTTTTGTCACGAGCCAAGATTTATATTGCTACACGGTAATATCGTTCCGGTTGAAGAAACCTAATTTGTGACCCCACCTCTACTTAATTTTGACCACACCTCCAGTGAAAAGACGAATTTACCCTTATTGTTAATAAATAGCATTTATGATATATTAACTTTCCACCCAACCATTTCACCAAACTTTAAACTCATATTTTACATATGTTTTGAATTTGAAACAATCTAAAATCGTCACAGATCACGTTTTTTAAAATCCTCTAAAGAAACATTGTCATGTGTTTGATCATTGTCCTCACACTATCCAAAATCGTTGTCCCTACATTTTCACATTTGAAGAGTTAGGTACGTTACATTGTACTTTAAAATTTCTGAAATGATTTGAAATATTTTCCATTCATACATGTTCACATTTGCTGGATTGGCTTCTTGAAAAAAGGAAAAAAATTAGATCATTATCCCTAACCAAGTATAGATCCGGGATTGAAGTTTCGAGATCCACGATTGAATACATTCAATCCTGGACTAATCCCAGTTTAATCCCAGTTCATTTTGGTTCGGGACATGAACCGAGACACATCCCGGACCAATCCCAAACCACAATTGTCCGGGATATGTCTCGAACCAAGACAGTTCGGGATGACATTTGTTTTTTTTTTCATTTTTATTACTTGTTTTTCAATGATAAATTTTCTTATATCACTGTGTTTTATCTATATGCAGGATGCCTCGTGTTTTCATAAGATTTGGTGGATAATTGAACGATAGTGAAAAAGATTACATCGGTGGTCACACGAGAAGATTGATAGCGGATAGTACAACCACGTATGGAGAATTTCTAGGTCACATGTATAGATTGAGTAATATGAACCCCTACAGTTCGATATTATAATTAGAGGCGTATATCATTTTAAAACTAAAGTTTGTGTAGTTGAGATAACTGATGACAATGACCTAAATTTTGTTTTTAACTGGTGAGGATGTATCTGAATTGCCTATATACATATTTACTGTGTCAAAGTAGGTACATGGAATGAAACGTACATGCCTTCTTTCTCATATCATGTAGGCCAAAACGTGTCCTCGATTCATGTGCCCACAGTTTGTATTCCCCCATTCTAGAGACCCACATATCCTATACCCTCATTTCCTTCCTCATCATCGAACCCCTCTTCTTCCCAATAGCCACACCCTTACTACAGGCATATAGGTCAAGATATAGCGGGTTTAAATCCATTGGAATCAGATGTTGTTCCATGTAACCTAGGAGATGACAGGGTATGTGATTGGGATGTGTGGGGATTGTGGAATGATAATGAAGATGAAAGTGATGAATCTTATGACCCGTTGAGAGAGTCAGAAGAACAAGACTATGAAGCAGAATTTGGGAATGATGACCATGACGATGCACTTGATGAAGACTCTGAGCCCTATGTGGAACAGGTACACACTGAGATTCGCAGGGATGAAGCAGCAGTCCGGCAAATGGGGTGTGTTGTCTCACTGGACAGCCTAATGATGAGAAGTTGCAAMTCATAGTATAGTTTTYTGGAACAAATGATGTTAAGGAGGGCGAAGTATTTAATACGAAGAAGGAGTTGATTTTGAAAATGMATTTAGTTGCAATGCAGATRAATTTTCAGTTTAAAGTAAAAAAGTCGGACACCAGAACTATATATACTRTGCTRYGTTGATACTAGTTGCACCTGGAGACTTCGAACTACAAAGYTGAGGGACTGCARTCTGTTCRAGATTAAAAAATATTGTACMGTCTATACATGCAATGGTGGAGTTTTGAAACAGGATCATARGCAAGCYAAGAGTTGGGTGGTCRAACATCTTGTCCAAACGAAGTTTACAGACGTCTCCTRCATGTATAGAGTGAAGGAYATTATACAAGACACGAGGAAGGAGTATGGTGTCAATTTAAGTTATGACARAGCTTGGTGGTCTAGTGACGAAGCACTTCGACTTATTAGAGAGGATMYARCATCGTCATATGGTCTACTACCAACTTATGGTGAAGCATTAAAAATCATGAACCCAGGTACTATTTTYGAGTTGGAACTAAAAGATGRCAAATATTTTAAATATGTCTTTATGACTTTRGGTCAATCGATTAAARGGTTTCTGGCTTGTATTCGACGAGTGTTGGTTGTTGAYGGGRCCCACYTAACAAGGAAGTTCAGAGGGGTATTGTTAACAGCTTCTAGTGCTGATGCGAATAACCAKATTTACCTGGTAGCATTTGCTATTGTCGACGGTGAGACCGTAGCATCATGGGTATGGTTTATGACTCAAATAAAATGTGCGYTCGGCGTAGTGAACAATTTGGTTTTCGTTTCCGATAGACATCAAACCATTTTTAAGACAATTGACAAGGTATTTCCCACTGCATTTCATTGCTTTTGCATACAACATATTAAGATGAAATTGTTAGCCAAATTTAAAGTCGATGCGAAGGCACTCGATGAACTATTTCTAAAAGCTGCAAAGGCATATCAAGCGTCTTACTTCAACTCAATCTGGGCTCAACTTAGTGTGTACCCTGGTGTGAGGGAATACCTGGATGACATTGGGAAGGACCGTTGGGCTCGTTGTTTCCAARCAGAATTGAGGTACACACAGATGACCACTAATAATGCGGAGTTCGTAAATGCCCTCTTTAGGCACGCGCTTAGGTTGCCGGTAACTGCTTTACTATTAGAGGTATGTTACAGACTTGGTTCTACGATCGACGGACGCTTGCCTCTTCCTAATCAACCACGTTGTCCGACTACGCAAAAAATAAGTTTCATGAATACTCGAATAGTGCTAGGAGACACGTTGTAGTCAACATCGACCAGTTTCATGTYCAGGTACGCGATGACAACCTTGACGAGATTGTTGATTTCAACTCTAAGACATGTAGTTGTCGGGAGTTTGATTATTTTAAACTTCCATGCTCTCATACTATTACCGRGGAGATGATGCGAAACATAAATCCATACACTCTGTGTGACGAGGCATACACGACGAACTCTTGGGTAATGGCTTATGCAGAACCAATATTTCTAGTTCGCCAGATTTTGTCGACACACCGATGGAACCACCAAATACGGTTCCTAGAGTTAGTAGAAGGTGGACAGTTAGGATTCCTTCCACGGGCGAGGTGCGCCAAACACGTAAGTGCGGTCGGTGTGGTACGTTGGGACACAATCGCAAAACATGTAGTGAACCCCTTAACACAGTGTGAATGTATGATGTTGTTGATTTTAAAGAAATTTGTAAGGTAACTTGTACCTCAAGCAACCAACCATGCATGCACACATTGGTAACCTTATGTGTTCTATTATTATTATTATTAATGTGGAGATTGTACTTTTATGTGTTTCATGTATTATGCATATAATATTCAAAAATGCATATAATATTCAAAAAATGGGACGACGTGCCCACATCTGTACAACGTACTGACGCCTAAAAAATACAATATTATCTTGGGTCAAAGTGTTCATATTTGACCCGGTGACATCGTACTCAAAAAACCAGACACAGAAAATCTCGCAATCAGTCGCACTACTCTTTTGGGGTATGCGAACCGACGCACCCTTCATGGCACCACTAGCAAGTCGGGTCGAATTGAAAACATCTCGCCATGGTGCAGCACCGCAGGTAGGATCGTACACATGGGCTTCAGCTTCTTCTCAAGTGCATCCACTGGAGTCGCCGTTTGGAGTAAATCTAATACGATTATATCGCCTTCTACAAGATTGATGCCGAACATCACCCCGTGGTTCCCGCCTACGTTGATCGGGGTGTATGCCATGTCGCATCACTCCAGGGCACGTTGTGGTCTGACTGCCTACCGTAGACATATTGGAAGATAATCTTCTCATTGCTTTAGGGGTATTTGGTCATCGTAGACAGGACACCCGGCTTCATAGCTGCATATRGACCRTCTGTTTGGTTCAGCAGAGTCTGTATAGGAATTGAAAAAAGATTTTATTAGTTACACAAATAATCAAAAAAGCATTTTATTAGTTCRAACCAAAAGCGGTAAAARGTACTTACTTAGAAGTATGTCGCTTATCGCAAACTTCTTRYGACAARGATGGAGACACTTATCCAACTTTTTCACCGTAAACAGGAYGAGAACATCAAGTACCTGTTACATTTAACCAATCCACATTGATGTAATCAAACTATTGAMAAATATAGTACTAGGAAGTGAGTAAGATGTACTTACTTCGTCCKTCAATTYGACACYAGGGTCCAATAGATCGCGATACCATTCCTTCCTAAACATGTCCGTACATGACTTCTTTAACTGGTGCTATATTGRATGAGGCTATCAAGCCTTTCATCTCGGAACGAAATGGAYCGGGATAAGGTCCGGGATGAAAGGCARAATAGCCTCATCCAAAATCRTCTCGAAGGCGTCGYTATGCCTTCCATCCCGGATCTTATCCCATTCTGTTTCGTTCCGGGATGAAAGGCAGGATAGCCACATCCGAGATGATCTCGAAGGCATCGTTCTGCCTTCCATCCCGGACCTTTTCGGATTGGGACAAACATCCGAGATGGAAGGCAGAATGTCATCTCGATCTCGGAACGAAGGCTTCAAACCCAGATTCTATCCCGAACCAACGTCGTCCAGGATTGAATCTGAGATAGAATCCGGGATTGAATTCTTCGTACGATTTCTCAGTCTTGTACTTACACAACATGAAATTAACCCTAAATCTACATGACTGCTTCAGATAGCCCCGATAATGATACTCAGAACAACAAATAATTAAAACTTTCGTTATATTTGAGCCAAGCAAACTAACCTTGCGATCAATGACTTCGTGGTGCGNTGTGAATGTATGATGTTGTTGACTTTAAAGAAATTTGTAAGGTAACTTGTACCTCAAGCAACCAACCATGCATGCATACATTGGTAACCTTATGTGTTCTATTATTATTATTATTAATGTGGAGATTGTACTTTTATGTGTTTCATGTATTATGCATATAATATTCAAAAAATGGGACGACGTGCCCACATCTGTACAACGTACTGACGCTTAAAATATACAATATTATCTTGGGTCAAAGTGTCCATATTTAACCCGGTGACATCGCACTCAAAAAACCAGACACAGAAAATCTCGCAATCAGTCGCACTACTCTTTTGGGGTATGCGAATCGACGCACCCTTCATGGCACCACTGGCAAGTCGGGTCGAATTGAAAACATCTCGCCATGGTGCAGCACCGCAGGTAGGATCATACACATCGGCTTCAGCTCCTTCTCAAGTGCATCCAGTGGAGTGGTCGTTTGGAGTGAATCCGATACGGTTATATCGCCTTCTACAAGATTGATGCCGAGCATCACCCCGTGGTTCCCACCTACGTTGATCGGGGTGTACGCCATGTCGCATCACTCCAGGGCACGTTGTGGTCTGACTGCCTACCGTAGACATATTGGAAGATAATCTTCTCATTGCTTTAGGGGTATTTGGTCATCGTAGACAGGACACCCGGCTTCATAGCTGCATATRGACCRTCTGTTTGGTTCAGCAGAGTCTGTATAGGAATTGAAAAAAGATTTTATTAGTTACACAAATAATCAAAAAAGCATTTTATTAGTTCRAACCAAAAGCGGTAAAARGTACTTACTTAGAAGTATGTCGCTTATCGCAAACTTCTTRYGACAARGATGGAGACACTTATCCAACTTTTTCACCGTAAACAGGAYGAGAACATCAAGTACCTGTTACATTTAACCAATCCACATTGATGTAATCAAACTATTGAMAAATATAGTACTAGGAAGTGAGTAAGATGTACTTACTTCGTCCKTCAATTYGACACYAGGGTCCAATAGATCGCGATACCATTCCTTCCTAAACATGTCCGTACATGACTTCTTTAACTGGTGCTATATTGRATGAGGCTATCAAGCCTTTCATCTCGGAACGAAATGGAYCGGGATAAGGTCCGGGATGAAAGGCARAATAGCCTCATCCAAAATCRTCTCGAAGGCGTCGYTATGCCTTCCATCCCGGATCTTATCCCATTCTGTTTCGTTCCGGGATGAAAGGCAGGATAGCCACATCCGAGATGATCTCGAAGGCATCGTTCTGCCTTCCATCCCGGACCTTTTCGGATTGGGACAAACATCCGAGATGGAAGGCAGAATGTCATCTCGATCTCGGAACGAAGGCTTCAAACCCAGATTCTATCCCGAACCAACGTCGTCCAGGATTGAATCTGAGATAGAATCCGGGATTGAATTCTTCGTACGATTTCTCAGTCTTGTACTTACACAACATGAAATTAACCCTAAATCTACATGACTGCTTCAGATAGCCCCGATAATGATACTCAGAACAACAAATAATTAAAACTTTCGTTATATTTGAGCCAAGCAAACTAACCTTGCGATCAATGACTTCGTGGTGCGAAACAATGGAAGAGAAAGACTTAGAAGCGATTGTATGATGTTGTGGATGACTTCGTCCGACGTCGGAGATAGCATTCAATCTGGGATGGGGTTTAGGGTTCTAGGAATCGAGATGGGGTGGAAATTCTCGTTGGGTGCTAGGAAACGTCCGAGATGGGGTGGAAATTACGGTTAATAGAGATGAATTTCACCGGTTTTACTTGGAGGGAGTTGATTTTTTTAAACATGAGGGTACCATGGTAATTTCGCTTGGAGAGGGGTTAAAATTAAGGGAAGTTGGGTTCAGATATAAGGTTTTTAAAAAAGGGGACAGATATCCAATTTCAATTATTGTTGGGTCAGAAACCCCAATTTCCGAACAAAAGTATAGTTATTTTTTCTCTTGTAACTTTGTGTCTTTAACCAAATGGTCCTAATGAATCATATTTTGCCTTAATGTTTTAAACTTGTGGATTTTAAATAAAAATTCTAGTTTGTTTAGAATTACTGCAACTCAAATTAAAGAAAAATAAATAATAAATAAGAAACAATTAAAAAATAATAAAATAGAATTCACATAAATTTAGATGTCTAATAGTTTTTTTGAATACTTACTACATTCTTAAATTGAATTGTTATCATGTGCATGAGACAACGTGAGGCCTAGTAATTTCATGTAATGACATAAATGCTAGATATAGTAGTTATTACTCAAAATTACTTTTAAATAGTGTTGTTATGAATGAGAAAATCTTAATTCCCTTTATTCAATGGATTCAAAAGGGAAGATATCTTGATGACCTTTAGATTCAGGAGAAGATATCCTATATTCAAAAGGAGAAGATCTCCCTAAATTCAGATAACCAGATTTCCTACAAGTATCAGGATTCGAATTCCACAATCCCTAGATTTCCTAAATGTATCAGGATTTGAATTCCACAATCTCTAAAGGGATCAGCATTCAACTTCTATAAATAGGGAAGTCAAACCCTAAAGGTATGCTACAAATCCCTACTATTTGAGATGCTCACAACACTCTACACTTTATACTCAACTACTTCGATTCTGACTTAAGCATTGGAGCTTGTGTGGCAAGAGCCACACCGGTCTTTAATGTTATTCTGTTTTGCAGGCTCGTCGATCCCTTTTATTATAGAAGATTGGTGTCGTCGATGCTGTTCTGTTTTGCAAGCCAAATAGGTTAGAAACCAAAGAGTAAACCCTAGGGTATAAAACCATGGGAAAAAACCAAATAAGTTAGAAACCCAAAGGAAGTACCACTAGCCCTGCTAAAAGTTAGATCCCAAGGCAAAATCTAACGGTTAAAACTAACCGTATAGCAGAGCCGCGAATTAGCTTCCGAGGTCAAGCAGTCTCAATTTCAGTACAGGATTGATCTTTAAATGGAAATGAACGGAAAATGGATCTTTGGTTGATCGTAAATCGCCCAAGTGACTTGATTGCAGCCAACTACAACAAAAGAGAATGGGGCTATGACAGCCAGCCCATAAAAAGCGACAACTGACAATGACAAGTGTTCCAACTACAACAACAGCCCATAAATAGCGACAACTGACAACGACAAGTGTTCCAACTACAACAAAAAAGAATGAGGGCTATGACAGCCAGCCCATAAAACGACAATCAACAGCGACCAAAAAGAGACTATTCCTAAAAAATAGTTAACCCATGAATGACAAAATACTCTCAAAGCAGAAGTCTAATAATCTTCACTTCAACTTTGAGAGTGGGAGCTATTGTTATGGATGAGAAAATCCCAATTCCCATTATTCAAGGGATTCAAAAGGGAAGATATCTTGATGACCTTTAGATTCAGGAGAAGATCTCCCTAGATTTAGATTACCAGATTTTTTAGATGTATCAGGATTCGAATTCCACAATCCTTAGGAATCAAGATTCAACTTCTATAAATAGGGAAGTAAGTCAAACCTTAAAGACAGCGACAAATCTCTACTCTTTGCTATGCTCACAACACTCTACACTTTATACTCAACTAYTCCGATTCTGACTTAAGCATTAGAGTCTGTGTGGCAAGAGCCACACCAGTCTTTGATGCTGTTCTATTTTGCAGGTCTCGTCGATCCCTTTTATTATAGAAGATTGGTGCGAATTTGGCAGAATCCCCAGGAGGACAAATTCCTGCATCAACAAGTGTGATGGGTAATTTACCTTATTCATGTAATACATACTTTGACATGTTGTTTGTTTGTTTGACTTTTTGAGTAAAACCTTTAGCTACTAATCTAGCTTTAAAGCTAGGTTTATTCCACTACGACAATTAGCACCTTCAATGTCAATTGGTAGTTTATAAATAATGATGGTTTACAGAGAATGCAATGTCAGGTCTACTAAAAGTGAGATAGTATAAGGCTCCGACAATAGCTCAAAAACTACAAGCATCAATGTCCAAACATGGAGAACTATTGGGAGTAGTGGAGAGAGCTATAGGTATAGCACAAGCCTTTGCAGTAAGCATCCCAAAACGAGTCAAAATATCCCGAGCATATTTGGATTGAGAAACAAGAAGACCCAGATGTTGTGCGATTTATTTCRAGGCCAAGAAAATATTTCAAGCCTCCAAGGTCAGTCATATCAAAACAAAGCCGTAACTGATGCACCAAATGATCAATATACAGAGAGCTACTRCCAGTAACAACAATGTCATCCACATAAATAAGTAAAAATGTAGTATAACCATCAAGATSGCGCACGAACAAGGAAGAGTCGGCTTGTGAAGCAACAAAGCCAAGGGTGAGTAAATGACTAATAATGCACTCAAACCAGGCTCTTGGTGCTTGTTTTAGTCGATATAAAGATTTCAAAAGCTTACATACATATTGACGATGAGATGGATCTAAAAAGCCCTGAGGTTGCTGCATATACACTTCTTCATGAAGCTCACCATGAAGAAAGGCATTCTTGACGTCTAGTTGACAAAGAGGCCAATCAAATTGAGAAGTTGAGGATAGGATAATCTGAACTGTAGGTTTCTTCACAASAGGGCTGAAGGTCTCATCATAATCAATGCCTTCTTCCTGATGATAGTCTTTTACTACCCTTACTACTCCATCCCACACAGTGTACTACTATCGGCACTACCAGGCAACATTGAGTCTTCGGACTTATCCACCAAGGGATTCCTTRAATTTCTGTGGATTGCGTTGGAGGAAATCTACCAAAGTGAGGCAGATAGATGGACTCCTTCCCCGCTGCTAAGGGAGAGCAAGAAAAAAAATCAAATGATTGTTTTTTTATAGCGTGAATCCTGTTAAGCGTTAGATAAATTCCGGTCTTAACAATCGAGCTTTGTAGGGAGCCACACTACCATCGGGGTTATGCTTGATGCGATAAACCCACTTACAATCGATTGCATTCTTGCCAGGTGGTATAGGAGTTAAAGTCCAAGTTTTTTGCTTTATTAAGACATCATATTCCTCACTCATTSCATCACACCAAACAAGAAGTGTGGAAGTTTTAGAATACGAGTACAGAGAAAGATTTTCCATAGAGATACCAGACTTAATCCTTATCTGCATGGAGTGTGTATTTTGTACCAAAGAACCAGAAGAACCAGGATTCGTAGGGCCATTAGAAACAGGTTGAATTGATATAGGAGTAGAAGTATTATGTAACTCAACAAGTACTTAGGAACTGACTGTAATATTAGGGGCTGCATTGGGAGCACCAGATGCTACAACATCAGAGGCAACAAGATTATTAGAGGCTGCAATATGAGAATCATCATTTGCAGACTCTACAGTAATAGAGGCTGCAACATCTGAATATGCAGAAACCAAATCAGGGACAGCTACCAGTGATGGGGAAGTTGATGAAGGTGATGTAGGAGTAGCTGTCTCACAGCGATTRAAACCATCAGTTTGTGGTACAAATGCAGAGAGTAATAAAGGTAGAAGGGAAGTATGYGATGAGGAAGGACCRGATGGGATATRGGAGGTAGGAGTAGATGAGGAAGCAAAAGGAAAGGTAGACTCATCMAAGATGACATGTCGAGAAGTGTAAAGACGGTTGGAAGAAATGTTAAAGYACATATACCCTTTTGAGTCAAGAGAGTAACCAAGAAATAAACATTGAGTGGTTTTGGGTTGTAGTTTGTTGGAGAGATATGCTGTTAGTAGGGGATAGSAAGCACAACCGAAGGATTTTAAGAATGAAAAATCTGGAGGATGATGAAATAGAAGTTCAAATGGAGATTTATAACCAAGCGAAGGTGATGGAAGTCTGTTAATGACAAAAATAGCCRCARCAAAGGCAAAAGGCCAAAAGAAGATTGGTAGGAAAGATTTTTACATAAGAGTAAGAGCGGTTTCAATGACATGCCGATGTTTGCATTCAACGACACCGTTTTGTTGAGGGGTATAGGCACGCGACTTTTSGTGAAGTATACCATGAGTACGAAGAARGRAACYAAGRGAGTGATTAATGAATTCACCACGTCCATCACTACRAAAGATTTTGATACGATATGAAAGAAGATTTTCAATTAGAGGCTTAAAGTGTTGAAAAACAGTAAAAACATCAGATTTTCWTACAATGGGAAACAACCAAGTGTATTTAGACATGTCATCAATAAAAGAAACATAGTAATTAAAGYCATTAACAAAGGTTTCAGGGGCAGGACACCTCACACATCACTATGTAGAAGTTCAAGAGGAAACAGAGAGACRGTAAATGACAAAGCAAAAGGAAGTCTATGCATTTTTTTCCATGTAAACAATGCTGACAGATAYAATTTACATAATTATTTGAAGGTAAATACATAGATTTGAGAACAACATTAAGAATTGCATTACTAGGATGCCCTAACCGGTCATGCCAGATAGAATGAGAGGTTCGAGCCCACAAAAGCCACTGGTGGAGATGCAGCAACTGATCYTGAAGRAAGACCATCAAAGRAAGAGATAGGATAGAGGCYATTGACACTAGGACCTCGAAAKATTATCTGGCCCGAAGATTTGTCCTCAATAAGAAAAAAATTAGCATCAAACATAATGATACAATTGTTATCCATACACAGTTTATGAACTGAAAGTAAGTTAGAGAAAATATTTGGAACTCGTAGGAAAGGAGAGACAAGGAAGAAGTAGGTGTCTGAATTGTACCACAACCTGTATGGGTTATCAGAAGTGATTGGCCACTCCCAACAGCAATCTGATCATCACTAATATAATCAGTAGCAGAGGAAAAAAATGATTCATATCTGCAGTAACATGAGAGTTACATCTTGAATCAGTAAGCCAAGTGAAACCAGAGGAGTTCATAGCAACTTGATTCTGTGAGGCTAGCATAGCAACCAATTGTGCAGGAAGGTGGCATCCCTGAAAGTTGTAGTTCATTTTGTTATAACAGCCAATGGCAATGTGACCAACCTGTAAACATATCTGACACACAAGTCTCTGAAAGGAAGAATCAGAAACAGGAAGAGAAAACTGAGAACCAAACTGATTACTGCCAACAGATGGCGATTGACCACGATTACTGGTAATTTTTCCACGGCCACTATTACTAGAAGCCTTTGCCTTTCCACCAGAATAACCTCTACCGCAAGGAACATTCGGATTAAAATTCTAATTTTGAGGTTGAGAACCAGAGTTAGCAAATAAGGTAGTTGGCGAAGCGAAAAGATCGTAGCGTTTAGACTGTTTTTTCGATGGCACCTTCTTCGGATACCAAAAGAACATGAAGTTCAGCAAAGGATACAAAATGTGAACAAGTATGCATAGAAGTTCGGAAGGTATTAAATTTCGACGGCAAGCCATTAAGAGTGTAAATAATCAGATCTTCGTCCTCAATAATCACAGAAACATTTGCCAATTTGTCTTTCAACTCTTTAACATGCTGAATATATTGATCCACTGATTCAGAGGATTTTTTTTCAAAATTGACTGCAGATCAGTCTTCAAGTTGACCACATTGGAGCGTGAACTAGAAGAATAGTGTTTGACAAGGGTGTTCTAAACTTGTTGTGAAGACTCACAGCCAACGATGTAGGCGAAAGCATCACATTGATCAAGGTCATTAAGGCGTGATCCTTAGCAATCCAGTTGTCATACTTCGGATTAACTTCTTTAACAGTAGAAGACATAGACGACGAAGTCAAATTTGGTGCGGTAACCAAAAATTCCTCAGGTTTTGTAGTGGAGCCATCGAAAAAACCATATAACTTGTGAGCTTTAAGGATTGAAGTCAACTGGAACTTCTAAAGGACAAAATTGAACGAATCGAGTCTGATGGAGACAAGATTGCAAATGTTGGACAAAGAAAAATTGGAGAGTTAAGATCCTTTGGAGTAGATGAATCCGCCATGGAAAAGKATTCAAGAAATTTGAAAGAATTTGCAAGAAATAGAATGAAGAGCAAGACGTGYGTGCTAAGAAAGAATGTGTGGAAGCAGGATCGAAGGACGTTAGTCAAAAAGCKCTGATACCATGTAATAAACTCTTCAAGAAATTGAGAGTGCTCTTCATTGATGATAAAAAAGAGCTTACAAAGAGTATTTATGAAATGATACACATTTAACAACTTAACAAACTCATAACAAAAACTATAACAAACTCATAACAGAATCTAAATAATAATATCAGTCAACAATCAGTTAACATTGTGAACATCGGTAATATTATTCCAAACGTTGGTAGAAGGATAGTTCTTCCAACATTTATAAACCTTGCCAGAGCTATACTTCTGCCGATGTTTTGCAAATGTCAATAGAGAAGCAGTTTTGTCGACGTTTTCTAGAAAAACATYGGTARTGTACAGTCCCAACACCTTTTTGTCGACGAATAATTATTGTCAAGATAAGTCTTTTCCAATATTTTTTGGATCTTTTCCTGACGTTTTAAYGCATCAWGAAAAATTAAAATTCTTGTAGTGAGCTCTTRGTTCTCACTAACCATAAGGACCTCAGGAGTRTCACAACTYTGTCCTATGACAAACCTCCTATTGTGGCCCTCTTTTTGACATGATGATAGCATCTAMTTTYTCTTCCCTTAAACTTGGACCTACTCCTTCCTTGGTGGTTCTTACTTTTATTCTTATCTTCRCTTCTTCCTATAACAAAAAATGACTCGCCTCYTTTCTTTTCATTATTTAATTCTAAATYWCTCATTTTAAGMGCATTAACAACAATATAAGTWGTCAATGAATATCTACCATATTTAATAGCAGCTTTCACGTCTTTATAAGAATCRGSCAAAGAATTCAACAAGATAATCAATTAATTTTCATCAGAGACTTCCTCACTACAATTTGAAAGATCATAAGTAATTTTGTTGAACTCATCTAAATTAACACTAAGACTCTTACTAGGGTTCATTTTAAAGCCAAAGAGACATTCTTTAAGATAAATTTTTTTGATAGAGACATGGTTGAATATAGAGAATTTAATTTTGACCAAAGCTTACTGATGGTGTTTTCTCCCTTTACCTTATGCTAGAGTATACTATGTTGGAGCATTACTCTGCAGCCGCAAATCTAGGTAGTGTAGTAATTTTTTTACACCCGAATTTTAACCACATCCGTACAAAGCCTGCGTGTTGCCCTAAAATTAAGGCTCAATATAAAAGCTTCTATTGAGCCAGTCAACAAGATAGATCCCAAGGAAGGAATCATTTTTTAAGGTAATGAAAAGACAGGAAGAGTTGTCCCCATTTCGAAAAGAAGCTGATGAAAAGAGGTTGGAGTCACTGGTTTTCTTAACGAGCTGGAGGTTTATGAGGGTTTCCAGTGATTTTTCCCCAAATGGGTCGCTTTTCTCTATTTCCCATGAGCTAAACCCCATTTTTAGGGGGGGGGGATCTCTTGATGTAAACCGCGAACAAAGATCTTATAGCTTGTTTTTGTTGCTGTTAAATAGAGTTGATTGAATTTTTCCCATCTTACTAATCTGTTGGCCACCATTATCAGTTTGTGTGCTCTCGTATGACTCGAAAGAGTGAATAGGAAGCTTGTTTGGCTTTATTTGTGGTTAGTCTATTGTGGATGCTTCAGAACAAGGTTCACCTAACCATGCTTATAAACTTCTTTGAATGCTTGATTATTTAGCAATGGAAGTTGTGAATACTTATTTTTGGGTGTCTCGAAAGGTAACCATGTCCGTTTGAGCATAAGTTGTGATTTTYCTTTTCTGTTCGTTTTGCTATAGCATTTCTCTGCCTTAACATATTTGGTTTACAATATTTTATCTCTTGGAGTTTCTCTCTATGTTTTTATGTTACTTTACTTAGTTTTAGCTATACAAATATTGATTATCTTTTATTTGCATTTTTTGTATTCTTAAACGCACGTTTAGAGTAATATACATAGTCCCTGTGGATTTTGACCTTGTTTATACTACAATCAATAAGAATAGTTTACACTTACATTCACATAGGTTGTGGACACGGAACAATAGTGAAGCAATGGAACTGGCGTTTTATGGGTGATTCTTTTTGCATAATGGTCTTCTCTTTACTATTATCTTTGACAACCAAGGTCTGGGTTGATTCAGCAGCATCTTGTCTCTCAATCCTGTTCTTTAAAGAGGCAATTTGAGAATTTTTTTTTTATTGCCTCCATCAAGGTGTTGATCATCCTCTTTATTTTTGTCATTCTTTCATCCATATGGTGCTTACATTAGTCATCACAATAGAGACAATGTCATGATTAAGGTCGAATAAATGGTAATGCTTAACAAGAAGCTCATTTGTAATATATGCTTTGAGAAGTATTATTACTCTGCTTGCAACAAAAGGGGATCTGATTTTCCTAGAGTTGAAGTTTGTTGATGTGTGGATTTCGGTTCTCCGGTTCTCCTCCGCGCACACACCTAACTTGATTATTCGGGACTGATACCTGCAAAACCAAATTATACTAAACCGGTGTGACTCTAGTCACACGGGCTTCGATGTCTAAGTTAGCAAGGGAAAGTGGAGAAAGTAGTAAACTCGAGATGTCACCTTACTTCCAAGGTTGGACCGCTACTTATAGCTGTGATGATAATTCCAGAACCTTCCGTAGCTAAACCCTAATTCATAGTTGCAGGG
>NW_019104596.1:685163-707870 GCF_001995035.1 Momordica charantia
ARRARWAAAAMMAWYYTWAAWTYMMCMMAMYTKRARGGRAAAAGGAAAGGAAAGATCAATGGCCACCCGTAGTAGAAGTCTTGTCATTGCCCCYCATTRAGGTATAGTAGCACTCACGCSACACTCGTTGCTCTCCTTTAATTTCTCCTACTCCACCAGGGGTTGGGAACTTCATGGACTGGTGGTATGTGGATGGTATCGCTTTGAGCATATACATTGTTKGTCTTTCCAATATTGCGTTGTAGGAGGATGTGTAGTCGACGACCAAAAAGTCCACCATTTTRGTGATACTTTTTGGCCCACTTTCGAACGTTACAGGCAACTCTATTMTCCCCTYGGGAATGACCCGTTCCCCTCCAAATCCTATTAATGGTGTCAGGCTGCTCTTAAGCAYCTCTTTTCCTARATCCATGGCTTTGTAGGCTGTCAAAGAGATSATATCTGCTGAGCTGCCCCCATCCACCAAAATTCGATGTACTTTCGCGTTGGCTATTTTCAAGGTGATAAGCAGCGCATCGTTATGCGGGTGGAGGAGGTGAGTCACCACGTCCTTTGAAAACTCGATCTTCGTAGACCAGTCCGCAACATATGCATGGTAGACCTCACTTTGTTCGAGGCTCGCCCTAGCTTCTCGTACATCTGCCTTTCTTTTTCTCTTGGACTCTCTCTCTATTGGGCCTCCCATTATAGTTCGAATCTCTCGAGCAGGTGACTTGTCATTCTCGCCTTTTTGTGTCGCTTTAGGGTCCTCTACATACTCTTTGAGGTACCCCCTCCGGATGAGCCTTTCCACCTCTTCCTTGAGGTCAAAACAATCCTAAGTTGCATAGCCATGATCTCTGTGGAAAAGGCAATATCGGCCTTTGCTTCGTTTAGTCGGCGGTGCCTTCATCCTCTCTGGCCATTTGAGCAACCTTTGGTCTTTGATCTCCATTAGTACTTGCTCGAGTGGAACGGTGATCGGTGTATACTTTTCGAATTTCCAAGGTGGATCTTTCTGGCTACTCCGATCTCTTTTCTCCCATCTCGACCCCTACGGCTTATCTCCCGACCTCTCCCTTTTCTGGTCGGACCGTTTTCCTTCTGGCTCCTTTTTTTAGTAAAAGAACTCACCAGCGCTCATGTACTTATGAGCTCGGCTCAACGCCTCCGAGAAGGTGCTCGGTGTCTTCTTCCCGAACGAAAATGATAAATGTTCATCCCTGATACCGGACATGAAGGCCAGTAGAGATACAGCGTCTGTAAGGCCCTCCACCTACAGCTTTTCCTCGTTGAATCGAGCTACACAGTCGTGTAGACTCTTGCTTAATAGTTAAAAGATAAGCCACGGGTCGGCTCCAACACCGTCCCCCTACAAACTAGGTCACGAATGCCCTAGCCAGRCTTTTGAAGCTCGAGATTAACCCTCGTTTTAATTGTCGGAACCATATTATGGCCGACCCGTTCAATGTGGTCGAGAACACCCGACATCTGATCGCCTCTGACACCCCGTAGATATCCATTCATTCTCGATAAGCATCTAGATGGTCCACTGGGTCGGTCGTCCCGTCGAACTGTTTCACCGTGGGTAGCTTGAATTTTGGAGGGACCTTCTCCTTCATGATCTCCTCCGTAAATTGTGAGTCGACTTGATCCAGTAGTTCTTTGAGGTCGAATCCCTTCCCCTTTTGGTTTTGTTGCTTCTCCGACAACTCTGGCCGATCCGTCGGTTTGCCTTTGTCGAGGTCTATCGGCTCAAAGTTTCGGTTATCCTAGTTGTTCTTGCCCCCGTTTGGTATCAGGGATTTATGTTGTTTTTTGCTCTTTTGGGAGTCGAAAATCTGGGTTCGTCGCCTGGTGTTTCCACCTATCTTCAGTTTGCTCCCTGCACTGTTTGTTGACTCCTTAGTCTCGCTTTGTGCTAGGCCCTTCCCTTTTCTCGGGTCTCTAACAAGGGGTACCTCATCGGGCTCTTGTTGCTCGAATTGTTGAAGGAGTTGGGTCATGCATTGTAACATGCCCTCTACCTTGTCTTCCAAGGCCGCGAACTACTTTTGGAGCAGCTCAGGGATCGTTATTCCATGCGCCTCGGGCAACGCTTCCTGACATTCCGGGTTCGATCGGTTGGTCCCATCCTCGRGTCTTCCGACCTGGGGGTCGTCCAAGTTCAACCTCCTCTTGGCAGAGCAGTTATCATTAGAGCATCATGGACTCCTTTCTGGTGGGCGCCAATTGTTGATGTGTGGATTTCGGTTCTCCGGTTCTCCTCCTCGCACACACCTAACTTGATTATTCGGGACTGATACCTACAAAACCAAATCGAACTAAACCGGTGTGACTCTTGTCACACGGGCTCCAATGCCTAAGTTAGAAAGGGAAAGTGGAGAAAGTAGTAAACTCGAGATGTCGCCTTACCTCCAGGGTTGGACCGCTACTTATAGCTGTGAAGATAATTCCAGAACCTTCCGTAGCTAAACCTTAATTCATAGTTGCAGGGCCTGAGGGAAATCATTGATCGCGGGCGGGAGACTCACGGGCTAGGCCATGGGCCAAGCCCAGCTCGAGGCCGAGCAGGGGTCGGGGTCGAGCAGGGGTCGGGACCGAGCCCTTCTCGGCCCAGTTGGTTCTCCTTCGATCGCTTACTCGTTGATCTGTAGCTTGGCTATTGTCGATTTCTGTTGCATAACAAAGTTCATTAGAGAAACCATGGATAATTGAACTCGTTTAAGGGTTGCTCRTGAAAAAGTCGTTGATGAAGCCTTTTTTAAATGTCATTGGTTTTCTGGAAAAGTTTGGGTTTTGAGAAAGAGATGAGAAATAGGGATTGTCCTACGGACGTACTAAGTTGTTCACACGAGATTTTTGGAGAAATTTGATTCGTGGAGTTAAATATACAGTTACAATAAGAGTAAACAGGTCAGATCTTGTCATAATTACAAGTAACAAATGTAAATAGAAATGGATTTATAAATCCATAAACGAGAGGTAAACTACCTCAACGATATTTGCACTTAGCTAAATATGCATAAAACCAAGCAAATCAAATACTGAGAGCTAATAATCATAAGTAAATCCATGAAGAATGATTCAAAAAATTATTTACTTAATCTTCTTCCTCCATCCATAAATCTAGAAATGAGAACCGTAAATATCTATTAACAAGAATAATTCCATAAATCTAAAAACAAGAGGTAAATATGCATAAATCGAAGGAAGCAAAATAATAATGCAAAGTTCTAAAAACTAGTTTATTCAATTTTGAAGAAGCATAAGTTATTCTCCATTTTCTAATAGAAGTAACGAAGCGTGTTTCTTTCGAAGGMTTTTTAGAGGAGGTTATAGCAGTGACCTTTATTCGTGAATCACTTCAGTTTTAATTCTTAAAAATGATTCTGGTATAGATTTACATAAATATACGCAGTTCGAAACTATTTTATATAGAAGTTAAATAATAAAAAAATTTACATTTGACGTGGTATGCATAAAATATAAATACACATCTTTAGAAATGAAAAGGAAAGAGGTGAGTGAATATTAAAAAATATAATTTTTTTTTTTTTTAAATGTAGTCCCATTTAAATCTAGATTACAAAATCTCAGTTTGTAGATAAACCTACAGACAWTCCACCATCAGCACACCATCTAAATAATGTTGGAAATCTTTGTCCGCGGGGAGAATGAAGGTCAGGTTGGAAATCCTTGTCTGCGGGAAGAACGACTCGGTTTAAAGAATGAAGGTCGGACGGAAGAGCGGAAGGAATGAGTTGGGCGGCGGTGGCTATTGCTCGGAGATGCAGAACGGTTACGGCCGAACCGGCGAACAACAAATGCAACTGCAACACGATGGACCAGGATTGGATTCAGCTGTGAATGGAATGGCACAATACCCTGCAACTGTGAACTAAAAATTCATTCACCCTTGTTCTCGTTCTTAATTAGAAGTTTTAAATTTTAAATTTAAAAATTTAGAAATTTTAAACGAAGAACAAACTATCTTACTATTAAATCTTTAGTTTCAAAATCTACCTTTTACTTCAATTTAGTTGTTTTGATTTGATTCTTCATTATTTTGACATGGTTCCTATAATTAAGCTCTCTTATTTTGTCAGTGGTAGGGAAAAAAATCTTTGTTATAGATGTATATTTGTCAAAAATAATATTTAGAATTTATTTTGATCAAAGAAATATTGTCGTAGGACCGAATTTGACCAAGTTAATCTAATCAAATGGCCCTTAAAAAGACGCGTGGTATGATTGGAATTTGTCATTATTTGTTTTTCTATTTTAACTCAGGGACGTGTTAATCTGTCATTGCACCAAATTCAATAGCATATATTTTTGCCACAATGATGTGGCAGTTTTTAATTGGCCAAAATTTATACTCCTACACGAACTTTTTTTTCTTCATATAGTGGAGATCGAATTATCAACTTTAGAATGGAAGATACTTTATCCACTAAGATACGTTTGGATTGGATTAACTCTATACTGACTTGGGTCAAAAAAATATATTGGTTGATTAAGAYGTTAAAACTAGAGCTATGGAAGTGTGACTGCCCGTCCCGTAGGGCAATTGAGTGGCCAATGTTTTATTTTTCTTCCGAGCTTTTAAATGCTATTTGTGAGATTTTTGCATTCTTTTTATAGAATATATTTGTTTAGTTCAAAAATTGTAAGATGGGGATCAAAGCATCGATCTTATAAATAGTAATAGATATCTTATCCATTCGATTTACACTTTTGATGAATAATTTTAATTGGCAACGGAACAAAAGACCTATATTGATAATAACATAAGCTTAGTCTTAATGAGCCTATAACAAAAAGCTACTCGGTATAATCACTCTTTTGAATATGTGAAAAACAATGTTAAATTACAAATTTGCTTCCTAGGATTTTGATACGGTTTAATTTAATCTCTTTGATTACATTTATTTTCAATTTTATCATTATGGTTTGTAGGTTCTCAATTTGATCTTTATAATTTATTTGAATRTCATAAATTGTTCCTATCATAACAAGATCTTATCACATTAAACACGTAATATGTTTTCTAAGCTAGTATATTAGTTAATTGTATCAAAAAGACTATTTGTGAAGATTTTCAGTGAATAGAAAATGATTTAGAGACCATTTGTGAARTTTTAACATAATCATATGAACTAAATTGAAAATTCTAAAATTACAAGGACCGAAATAAAACTAAACTCAAACGATTGAAACTTTATATCTAAATCAAATTTATAACTCAACGGAAAAAGATCTGATCATTGTATTTTAAAAAGTACAAGAACTCAATCGTGAGAACTAACCRATGTTATAATTTAATGTTGATACTTTTCAGAAGATTCCTGAAGCATTTGGAAGCCATAATTGAAGGTTGAAAATGAGAAAATATCTATGAATATTCAATGGGCCGAAACAACTCGAACAAAACAATGGGCTAACGTGGCCTCTCCCACAGYCCCTCAAAGAAAGTTGCACCAACAAATGGCATTTAATTCCACTCGATCGTGAAGAAATGTTCCCTTTTTTTTCCTTTCTTCTCAAGAAAATTCCCTGAATTCGCATGAAAACCCAACGCCCCAATTCGGCTCTATATATATATGTAATGGAACCGCCCCTCTTCTGTATCCCCAAGTCAGAAAAAAGGCAGCTTTYCCCCTCGATTCTTCGGCCTCTTCTTGAATCAAGCTTTCCCTGGAATGGGCTTGAAGTGGATTCTGAATTCTGCGTTTATGCAAGTTCTGGGGCTCACGGAGAAGCAAMAGAATCAGGAGGAGGCGCGAGAAGGAATCAAGAATGTGAAGAAGGAGAAGGAGGAGGAGGATTCTTATTATGATGGAGGTTTGAATTTCTCAGGTGGGTTCCGAATGCCCCTCCATTACCCCAGGTACACGAAGGGGGACTATGAGAAAATGGAGGAGCCCTGTTTGGATTTGCTTCTGAAACAATATGGGCTCTGTTTTGATGGAACTCTTGAGGAGAAAAGGGCAGTTGCTATTGGGACGTTCCTGTGGCCAGACCAACTCTGAATCCGCCCACCAAGTGTTTGATGAAATTCCCCAAAGAGAAAAAAAGGAACATATAGCTCTACTTTTTGAGCGTATAAATTTTGAAGCTTGGTGTTTGTATAGTTACGTTATATGGATGTGATGCTAGTTTAAGATGCGGATATATTAGCTTAGTCCTTTTTTTTTTTCTTTTGCTTTTTCAAGCTTTTGTTTGGCTGGCTCTGTATCTGCTGATCTTGGTGGGAATTTAGAGAGTCTTGTACAAATCTTGTTACATAATGGCTTATTAAACACCCTTTTATTTGCCTTCCTCATCTTTCTATCTTTACTGCGTTCTTTCTCGCTGTACAAAAATTTTGGTAGAACCAGGAGAATTTGGTGTTTGCTGTTTGTTGTTCTTCAAGAAACAGAGGAAGAAAGCAGTGAAAATATTAACCATAGTCTCTCTACATAATCTTATTGCAATATCTCTCACATAACCCTACAACATTTATGATTGCTATCTTCATTTGAAGCTTCATAAGGCGGCGGCAGCAGCGGCAGTGGAGGTCGCCACATTGGCATTGCCCAGGGGGCTGGCGGCGGCGGTGGCGGCATGAACTGCCAAGGGTACGATGGCGGCGGCAGTGGCGGCGGCGGTGGCGGAAATGGCAAGACATTGTAAGTTCTGTCAGAATAGGGAGGATGTTCAGGGCAGTCCAAAAGAGGATGTGGGTATGGATGGTCATAAGAAGTGGGAGCTTCTCCATAAGGGTAATATCTTTTCTCCACAACTTCACCATCAAATCTCATACTTTTTACCTCTGCATGTTTCCCTGAGTTTTCAAGCACTCTTAGGAAAGTTCTTGGATTCACTCTTCCACTGATTTTGACTGTCCCTTCCTCTGCATCCATTGAAATTGTATAAACACCTACAAACCAGACACAAAAGACAAGAAATGAGAAACAGAGAGCGAAGAAAGAAGAGAGAAAGAGAGGATGAAACCATAGATATTCTGGAGAATTTCATAGACTTTAGCCTTGCAAGCTTCACATTGCACACTTGAATTGAGAACACAGCTCTGTAAACAAAGTGAAAAGAGGGTTCAGCTTCAAAATAAGAAGAAAGAGGAGGAAAGAAAAGAGAAGATCTCTGATTTTGGAGCAGAACCATTTCTGCAACAGAGTAATCCATGGAAGCTCATCGATGGAGGTTTTTTGAGCTTTTTTTTTGTGGAAATAAAAAAAAAAGGGTTTTGTTGGGTTTTGAAGGAGAAGGAGAAAGGAAGAAGGATTCAAAGGTTTTAATGCCATTTGATGAAGAAGAGAGAGTAATTAAGGGAAAAAGAAGAGGGTTCAGCACTGTCATCTTCCTGTATTTGAAAATTTTTTGAGCTGTTACAGTGTTGTAACTTCAATTGCTCCTAATATCTCTCTTCTGAATGCAAAAATTTAAGAAGAAAAATTCCTCGATTGATTGTGTGATTATGAGAGATGGGATCTTCCATTTATTATAAATCCCTTTTTAAGTGCACATTATTTCTCATTTCCAAGAATATAGAATAAAGATTCCATTTTTATTTAAATTTGTAGTTTTTACTATGTATTTTATAAATAAAAATTTGAATACAATTAATAATTGTCAATTATGTTTCTTGAATAAAAAGAAAAGGAAAAAAAAAGAGTAATAGGAAACAGTTACCATAAGTGAAAGAAGTTAGAAAAGTAAGAGAATAAAATGTGTAATGAAAAATATTTTGAAAGTAATTTTTGTAGATAATCTACTAAATTTTTTATTCTAATGTTGTCAATTTAGCATAATTCAATGTTTGGATTAGGGCTCTACATTTTTTGGAGTACAAAGATTTTATAAATAATGTGCTAAAATTTTTATTTTAGGAAAATATTTGGCTCCTCACTAAYAAGGAGGGTTGTTGTCCACRCCACCATTAAATATTTGACGAGAGAAATATAAAAATACAAAAACAAAAAGTGTTTTTAAAAAATRATGAGTTGTCAAATATTTAATAGTAGCSTGGACAATATTCCTCCTAGTGAGGAGTCAAGTATTTTCCTTTATTTTAATGTCTCAATTTAGCATAATTCAATGTTTGGATCGGAGACTTTGGGACTCTATATTTTTTTAGAGTACAAAGATTAAAATGATCACTTTCTAAAAGTACATGGACCAAAAAAACATTTTGAAAATACACCGACTAAAACGAATAAAAGTTGATAATATTTTGAAGGTATGGAAACCAAAATGAACTAAAAAGCTAAAATTGAAGTGACCAAAATAGTACTTCAACCTAATTAATAATATGTAAATTAATTATAGAAAGAATATTGATTACTATTAGGTTAAAAACTTTTAGTCCCTTTGCTTTCGCTAAAGTAACAATTTAGTCCATAAACTTTAATTTGTAACGATTTAGTCCTTGTACTTTCAAATTNAGGAGGAGGAGGATTCTTATTATGATGGAGGTTTGAATTTCTCAGGTGGGTTCCGAATGCCCCTCCATTACCCCAGGTACACGAAGGGGGACTATGAGAAAATGGAGGAGCCCTGTTTGGATTTGCTTCTGAAACAATATGGGCTCTGTTTTGATGGAACTCTTGAGGAGAAAAGGGCATTTGCTATTGGGACGTTCCTGTGGCCAGACCAACTCTGAATCCGCCCACCAAGTGTTTGATGAAATTCCCCAAAGAGAAAAAAAGGAACATATAGCTCTACTTTTTGAGCGTATAAATTTTGAAGCTTGGTGTTTGTATAGTTACGTTATATGGATGTGATGCTAGTTTAAGATGCGGATATATTAGCTTAGTCCTTTTTTTTTTCTTTTGCTTTTTCAAGCTTTTGTTTGGCTGGCTCTGTATCTGATGATCTTGGTGGGAATTTAGAGAGTCTTGTACAAATCTTGTTACATAATGGTTTATTAAACACCCTTTTACTTGCCTTCCTCATCTTTCTATCTTTACTGCGTTCTTTCTCGCTGTACAAAAATTTTGGTAGAACCAGGAGAATTTGGTGTTTGTTGTTTGTTGTTCTTCAAGAAACAGAGGAAGAAAGCAGTGAAAATATTAACCATAGTCTCTCTACATAATCTTATTGCATTCCAAGCTCTCAATCTCCATAAGAATTGAATTTATTAACCAATCAATCTGAACCATCAACCATCTATATTTAATAATCAATAATTTTGACCTTATTTGATACTTTTTTTTTATTTTTTATATTACTAGTTTCTCTTTCTCTCACCTTTTTGTACTAAAAAAAAATGATTATTGTACGTAATTTACTTGCTACAAGATAAAATATAACTACTCACTTATGAAAATAAATCTCAAGCTGAATCTGAACTAAAACGAATTGTATCACGTTAAGTAGTAAACATCACTATTAACTATTTGTAAAATAATCTGAGTCGGATGAGAAGCACTTTCATGTATCCTAAAATTATGTTCTCTCCAAATGTGAGAAATATGTTGATGACAACGGTAACCCAAGTATAATTACAATAGTATGATATTGTCCGCTTTGAGCATAACCTTCACAGCTTTGCTTTTGGTTTCACTCAAAAGGCTTCATACCAATGGAGATAATTGTCCTCTCTCATATACCATGAATCAATCCATTCCCTAGCCAATGACGGACTTTGTTTGCATTTCCCTCATAAACCCAACAATCATCCCCTTAAACTAAGTACCACCGAGTCTCCCCTTGAACGAGAGTTTGCTCTTATCCAAGGCTTCCGCCATATCTTGATAGAACACACTCATGGATTACTTCATGACTAATACCTTCTGAGGCTCACCACTTCTTTTTTCGGCACCCGAAGATTTCACTGATATAGCTAGATTTAGACCATGGCTCTGATACCACTTATTAAGGACAACGATACCTTGAGTATCTCCACAATGGTATGATATTGTCCGCTTTGGGCATAACCCTGATGACTTTGCTTTTGGTTTCACCCAAAAGACCTCAAACCAATGGAGATAATTATCCTCTCTTATATACCATGGATCAATCTATTCCCTAGCTAATGTGGGACTTTGTTTGCATTTCTCTTACAAACCCAACAAAATAGCTAGAGGTGGTCCAAGAAATTGTGTATACTCTATTTCTAGGTGAACAACCTAGCTCTACTAATGCGACAAATCCATGCAAGCTTGGTATCTTATAGGCAAATACGTCAGTCCATTGAGATATGATATGCTACGAGTGAATATTTGCGACCTGAAAATTGATGTGAAGAGCTCGTCGATGCAATCATACCTTAATACAATTTGCCAAACATGCACTCAAACGAAATATGGTCCTAAGTTTGAATCTCATCATAATAAAAAAACATACTCAATTGGAGTAGAAGGACATCAAGGACATATAAAATCTCTAGTCCATAACAATCACGAATAGCCAACCAACTCAAAAAGAAATATTTAGGGATACAACCAACAAACAATACTAAGGCACCTAAGAGCCTGTAGAACGAAGGACACCTCAAGCATTGAGACAGAGAATAACCTCGAGTTCGAACCTAGATATATAATGTTATCATCATCAATCCATAGACGAAGGATCACAACTACCACATAAACTTGCACAACTAAAAAGATAAACGGAGATAAATATATGTTTATAAATGATTTTCAACCATTCCATCTTTTAATATAGTAAAGATTTAATTTCTATTCTCATCATAAAATTTTATACCTATTTTATTTTGGGAGTTCTCTAAACTTTGTATAAAATAATTATTTATTCAAGTTTCGTTCATCATTTTAAAAATTATAAATTTGTGATATTTGATCTATATTGTATACACTTATTCACAATAATTAATTGATCGGGTAAATCTACAAAATAAATGTCTAATATACTAGGTGTTTATTTTTTTATTTTATTTTATTTTTTTAGTAGGGTGAGATTCGAACTTACAATCTCAATTATGGTTGAGCTTCGTTTTGATCATAAAATAGTTTATTAAAAATAATTGATAGCAAGGATAAAAATAATATTTTTAATGCAAAGTTAACCACTAAAACAAAGCACACATTCGGGGAACTAAAATAAGATTTAAACATGTTATTTATTTTAAGGATTTTTTACTAGGCATATNAGGTTAAAAACTTTTAGTCCCTTTGCTTTCGCTAAAGTAACAATTTAGTCCATAAACTTTAATTTGTAACGATTTAGTCCTTGTACTTTCAAATTTGTAGCAATTTACCCTTGAACTTTAATATGTAAACAATTTAGTCATTGTAATTTAAAATTGGTAACGATTTAGTCTTTATCTTGAAATTTTTGTTAAGTTTCTTGCATGTATAGATTGATAAACTAAAGAGGGACCAAATATGTTCATGAATTAGAAAAATTAAATTGTTATATGATAAAATTTGACATTTAATTTTAATAAAAAAATTTTACGATAGGGACTAAATTGTTACAAATTTTAAACTACAGGGACTAAATCGTTACAAGTTAAGGTTGAGGGACTAAATTGTTACTTTAGGAAAAGTACAATACTAAATCGTTACAAGTTAAAGTTCAGGGACTAAATTGTGACTTTAGCGAAAGTACAGAGACCAAATGTGTTTTTTAACCTTACTAATACATTAATAAGTTATTTATAATTTTGTTAATTCTTTCTATTTAAACTTAATTTTTTTTAAATCTAAATTTTTAAGGAAAAAATATGTTTACAAATAAAAAAATGATAGGACAAAAACATTTTTTTTCCTAGATGTGGAATTGGAGCTGGGGTCAATTTATCGCTTTTTATAGCCCACATTATTTCTCATTTACAAGAACAGAGAATAAAGATTCGGATTTTTTTTAATATTATTTTTAATTAAACTTATTTTTAAAATAATGTAAATTTATTAAAAAATGGAATAAATCAACTTTGAAAACTTATTCCAAAAATATTGTTGTTGTAAAAAACAAAGGGGTTTGGTCGTCGTCGACCATGTTTTCCCACCTAGATGGTCGTCTCTTCATCTTGACGTGGCGCCACGTCAATTTTTTTTTAAAAACGGAAGTGTGGTCGTCTCTCCAGAGACGACCATCCAAGAGACGATTACCCGACCCGTCGGTTGATTTTTGGACGATTTGGAAAAAAATATTGTTTTATATTATATTATCCTGTCAACCCTTCCGTTCAAGTCTTGGACATACACCCGATTTTTCGATTATAAAAAATGTGTGTCCTAAGATTCAAACTTGGGATAGTAGGAATATCAAGGTAGCAGTACTCCAACTACACTAAAAGAGGTTTTGGACATTAAAACTACTAAATAATATATAATATAAACTGACCAATTTTTTTTTTCCAAAAATCAACCGATGGGCCGAGTAGAGAGACGACCACACTTCCGGGTCGTCTCTTGAAGAGACGAAAGAGACGACCATCTAGGTCGGAAAACATGGTCRAGACGACCAAACCCCCGTTTTTTTACAACAACACTATTTTTGGAATAAGTTTCCAAAGTTGCATTTTTTTCCATTTTTTTCTAATAAATCTGCATTATTTTAAAAATAAGTTTAATTAAAAACAATATTAAAAAAAATCCCATAAAGATTCCSTTTTAAATTAAATTTTTACTATGTATTTCATAAATAAAATTTTGAACACAATTTTGAAATGTTCCTTGAAATAAATAAAAAAAAGGTAATTGAAATTAGAGTTGTGATCAATTTGGTTCCTAATATTTCAAAAGCAACGTTTTTGGTTTATGAGATTTGGAAAATGGCGTGGTTCGAGTTAATAGAATAATTGGTAATAAATATGGAAATTTAACTTTACCAACTAAAATAGTTTTCAAGCAATAAATCTAAAAAGTAGTAACCAATACTCACAATAGCAACTAATTTCATTTAAACTTTTAGTTTTTACTATGTATTTTTATAAATAAAAATTTGAATACAATTATGTTTCTGGAGTAAAAAGAAAAAAGAAAAAAGAGTAATAGGAAACAGTTACCATAAGTAAAGGAAGTTAGAAAAGTAAGAATAAAATGTGTAATGGAAAATATTTTGAAAGTAAGTGATTTTTGTAAATAATGTGCTAAAATTTTTATTTTAATGTTGTCAATTTATACCATAATTCAATGTTTGGATTAGGGACTCTTGGGACACTATATTTTTTTGGAGTATCGATCATTTTTTTTAAARTACATGGATCAAAAGAACATTTTGAAAATACAGAGACTAAAATAAATAAAAGGTTTTTTTAGTACAACATATAGGGATGGGGTCGAACTCATAACTTACTGGTTGGAGATWTATGTCAATTACCTAAGCTATGCTTACTTTGGCTAAAATGAATAAAAGTTGAAASTATATGGACCAAAATTAACATTTTGAAACTACGGAAACCAAAATAAACCAAAGCTCAAAGTAAAGCCACCAAAATAGTATTTTAACTTCATTAATAATATGTAAATTAATTATAAAAAGCATATTGATTAGTATTACTTAAATTAATCAATTATTTATAATCTTGTTAATTCTTTCTTTTTAAACTTAATGTTTTTGAAATTTATATTTTTAAGGAAAAAATATATTTACAAATAAAAAAATGAAAGGACAAAAAAAAAACATTTTTTGTCCCTAGATTTGGAATTGGAGTTGGGGTCAATTTATCCCTTTTTAGAGTCCACATTATTTCTCATTTACAAGAATATAGAATAAAGATTCCTTTTTTATTTAAATTTTTACTATGTATTTTATAAATAAAAAGTTGAATACAATTTTGAAATGTTTCTTGAAAAAATAGTAATAATTGAAATTGAAGTTGGGATCAGATTTGGAAAATGGTTTGGTTCGAGTTAATACAATAATCGGTAACAAACATGGAAATTTAACTTTACCAACTAAAATAGTTTTCAAGTAACAAATCTAAAAAGTAATATCTAATACTCACAATRGCAACTAATTTTAAGTAATTATTGATACCGAAAATTAATTGCAAAAATTAAATAAGATAGAATTTGAGAAAATGATACTGAGTAATTTATAGTGGTTCGATAAAACTCGACCTACTCCACTCTTCATGTTCTAAGAATTCTGACTTTTTCTATGATTTAGAGTAGCCATTGCAACATTCTTTTCAAAAATAAGAACAAATTTGATCCTTTCTACGATTTAAGATCAAACTGTTACAATACTATTTKTACGGGTTCAAGTCGACAAGATTTTAAAATCTAAGAACAATAAAAAAATTCTCCTAAAATGTAAATAAAAAAAAAAGTATAAATTCATCAAGCTTGGAAGAAATTATTTTACTGGTTATGATAGATAAAAATTTCAAGCTCAAAAGTCACTAAACGTGGTGAAAAGTAAATGATAAATTGCACAAACCACCTCTAAAGTATGTTAGTCGTTACAATTACATCCCTAAACTTTCAATTGTAAAAGTTAAACCTACAAACTTTCATAAATGAAAAAATTAGATGCCTAAACTTTCAAAATTGAAAATTAAACCCTTATCTAAGCTTGGGGTGCAGGAGATAAAAGAAGTTGGGGGAGTTCAAGAAGAATGTGGAGAATTTGGGTTTGCAGGCTGGTGAAGGGGGYGAATTGTACACTGAATTTCCAAGGCAACGAAAGAATTGTCAAATAGGATCTAATTTTTTTAAAGTTTAGGGTTTAATTTTTACCATTGAAAATTTAGAGAGTAATTTTATCACTTATGAAAGTTTAAGGGTTTAACTTTTAATATTAAAAGTTTAGGAGGTCTATTTTTTTCATTTATGAAAGTTTGAGGATTTAATTTTTACCATTGAAAATTTAAGGGTGTAATTGTAACAATTAAAATATTCCAAGAGTGGTTGGTGCAATTTACCCAAAAATAAATGCCAAATTTTTTTCTTTTTTTCATTTTTTTTCTCTCTCTTTCTTACCGTAGGCGCACAATTGGAGAAAGAAATAATAAAAAATTTTAAAATATTGATATAATATTTAGTCCATCTATAATAATAATACAAACACATCAGAAATAATTAAAACAAAGTGTATAAATATTAATTAATTAACATAGATTAAGAACCAAAARTCAATAGTATCAAATTTTATATTACTTTAAAATTAGGTGGCTTGCTTTTCTTTTTTCCACCCACGAAATTCTTTCAAATCCTATGGTAAACTTCAAAATCCTCTATACAATTTTGTCAMTCGAAAGTTAGGGTTCTYACTTTTCTTAGCGTCCATTTCATCATTCTCTAAGAATCAAAGGTTGTTGTCTAAATGAGTCAAAATCTATTATTAAACAACAGAGCTCAACAATTTAGCATTGAAGGTTTATATTTTACAACAAGACGATAAAGATGACCACGATGTTGATGCATGAATTATGCTACTCCGATTCTCTTCGAGGTTTGCACCAGACCTGATAAGCAGGGGACAAAGAACCTGCAAAACCAATAAAACCTAAACAGGTGTGACTCCRGTCACAYAGGYTCCGATGCCTAAGTTAGCAACGAGAGTAAAAGGATATAGAATTTCAGTCTCAAGAGTCGAATYTGTTACCTCTAAGGTTCCATCCATCTTATAGCAGTCCTATGTGAATCCTCGTGAAACGRGAGGTATCGCGAAACGGTYGGGTGAGTCGTTACGGTTCTCAACCGGGGGTCAAGAAGTGCTCGGTGTCGAAACCTTCTCGACGCTGAGGTACTTGGTCGGCTGAGGTCGACCTGGGTTGGCTCGRGTCGACGTTTTCCAGCGCTCGCTTGGCCCGTGCACTTCTTCCCCAGTCTAATCTTGCTTTTGTTCCCTATAACAATGGTCCCCACTCTCAAAACAGAAGGTGAATGATTGTGTCAARACTTTTGTTTTGAGAGTATTTGTCCCTTGCTGTTATCACAAGATCATTCATAGCATAATTTACATGCGTACTAGTGGTTAACTACACCAAGGTTTCTAACCCATAGGACTTCTACCAAAAGCTTCTTTGTATCCAGTTTTGGATTTTTTGATGCTTGGCTTTTGCTRCTAGTTTTGTACCTTGAGCTTGTCGATATTATCTCATGAACTGGAAGTTTTTCCAATTTTAGTTGACCATAATCAAGTCTCCTGAGCCTGGTTTTACATTCACCCGGTTTTAACCGTTCCTCTTTAGCTCTAGGATCTATCTTTAGCAGAACTAGCACTGATATTTTCGGAATTCTAATATCATGTATTCGCCTGCTTTAGTTTTGACCATGCTGAGCCTTTTTTGGTTTGCTTCTAGGTATGTCYCAATTTTGAATTTCTTGATTGGTCGTAGATACTCACAAATAGTCAATGCCCSCTGCTTGAGAAATTTATTTCAKAAGGAATTATAAAAACTCAAGTATTATGTCAAATGTTGAAGACGGTTAATGCCTAAAATACATGCGTTGAACTAGTGGTAGTATTTTTTGAGGTGCTGGGCATGCCATAGGTGCAGTAAGGCCTTTCCTTGTTGGTCTTCCAAGGCATAAGTGCCTGTTCGAACTACCTTAGTGACTTTTTATGGGTCCTCCCACGTTGGCCCGAATGCTCTGCTAGTTCATTCTTTGGTATTAGGCATGATCTTTCTCAATACTAGATCACCTTCTTTAAAGTCACGCTTCTTAACCTTCGAGTTGTAATATTAGGCTATTCGATTCTTGTATTCAGTCGTTCGTAATCTCGCTATTTCTTGATGTTCTTCTAATAGGTCGAAGTTGAGTTGTATGGACTCATTGTTGCTTAGTAGACTGAACTGTTCTACCCTCGGGGAAGGAAGCCCAATCTCTACTGGCACTACTGCCTCAGAACCAAATGATAGTGAGAACGGCGTTTCTTCCGTCGATGTACAAGGTGTGGTTCTGTAGGCCCATAACGCGTTGGGAAGTTCTTCTGCCCATAATCCTTTGAGTTTCTCTAATCTAGTTTTTAGAGTCCTTTTGATGATTTTGTTGACTGCTTCAACCTGCCCATTAGCTTGTGGGTGCTCTGGTGAAGAACATATATGTTTAATGCCCAACTCCCTGCAAAACTCTCGAAAGGTAATATTGTTGAACTGCTTCCCGTTATCACTGATAATGGTGTAGGGTATTCCAAAACAGCAAATGATATTTTTCCAGATAAAGTCGGTGACCTTTTTCTCTGTAATAGTAGCTAGAGCTTTTGCTTCAACCATTTGRTGAAATAGTCGACTGTCACTACTGCAAATTTGGTCTGGCCCTTTCCTAATGGGAGAGGACCTATAAGRTCTATTCCCYATTGAGCAAAGGGCCAAGGACTCATTATGTTTGTTAAGGGCTCTRGCGGTTGTCTAGGTATCGTTGCGAACCGTTGGTATTTGCCGTATTTTTTGGTGAATTGCATCGTGTCGTTTAGCATGGTCGGGCAATAGCACCCTTGTCGTACTATTTTGTGACTTAAGGATCGTGCTTCGGAATGGTTCCCTCAAATGCCMTCATGTATTTCTTTCATGACATAGTCAGCTTCRTTGGGTGTTAAACATTTTAAGAGTGGTAGTRAGTAGCCTCTCTTATACAGACTTTCGTCTTWAAGCACATATCTGGCCGCTCGTCGTTGGGCCTCTATCTTCTCAGTAGGTAGGATACCGTCTTTCAAATACTTGATCAAAGGTCTCATCAAGTTTTCTTCTGGTTGCCTTTGTTCGTCGATATCCATTACTTCCTGAGCTTCTATGCTCGGCTCGGGCAAAATTTCGACCGGCACAGTTCTTCCTAGGTTGGTTTCATAAGCTGCAGCTAGTTGAGCTAATACATCCGCTTTGACGTTCTGGGTACGAGGAATTTGTCGAATCTCATATTTTGAGAAATGGCCAAGCTAGTCTTTTACCCAACAAAGGTATTTTGTCATCCGTGGTTCTCTAGCCTAGAATTCCTCTTTTACCTAACTCACAATTAGCTGTGAATCACTGAATATCAGTATGTTCTTGACCCCAATGTGCTTGGCCACCTTTAATCCTGCTAGCAGAGCTTCATATTCGGCTTCGTTATTGGATGCATGGAAACTAAATCGCAGTACGTATTCGAATCTCTCCTTATCTGGGGAGACTGATAGAAGTCCTGCTCTGCATCCCCGAAAATTTGATGATCCATATACGTAGAGCGTCCAAGGTTGCTCTTCCTCAACTAGCTGTGGGTTGATATTGCATACCTGATGTTCCACTGGTGTCAATTCTACTATGAAGTCTGCCACGACTTATCCTTTAATGGCAGTCCTTGGCTTATAGTGAATGTCGTACTCACTGAGCTCCACAGCCCATTTAATCAATCGCCCTGAAGTGTCTGGCCTTTGCAAAATTTGTCGTAAGGGAAAATTGGTGAGGATAATTATCTTGTGGGCTTGGAAATATGGACGTAGTCTCCGAGCTGAAGTAACTATGGCTAGTTCCAACTTCTCAATTTGTGGGTATCTAAGCTCCACATCTACCATTGCTTTACTTGTATAGTAAATTGGAGATTGYCGTCAATCTTCTTCTTTTATCAACGCGGAACTCACTGAAATGTCGGATACAGCTAAGTACAGGTAGAGTTCATCACCCGTGACCGGCTTTGCGAGAAGTGGGCTGCCCCAGATATTGCTTTAGCTCTTTAAAGGCAGCTCCATACTCTTCTGTCCATTCAAATTGCTCTTTCTTCCTTAGGATTTTGAAGAACGACAAGCACTTGTCAGTTGAGCGGCTAACAAATCTGTTGAGTGCCGCTATCCTTCCATTGAGTTCCTGTAGTTGCTTTAGATTCCTGGATGGATCCATCTGCAAAACGCCTTTAATCTTATTCGGGTTGCCTTCGATTCCCATTTGGTGCACTAAAAATCCTAAGAACTTGCCAGAGGTTACCCCGAATGTGCACTTAGTAGGATTCAGCTTCAWCTTGTACTTTCTCAAAATGTCAAATGCTTCTGCCAAATCCTYCTCATGTCGCTTGTTTTTACAACTCTTTACCAGTATATCGTCCATGTMGACTTCCATATTTTTGTCGATTAATGCTGCAAACATTCGATTTACCATGCGTTGATAGGTCGCACCTACATTCTTCAATCCAAACGGCATGTGTAGCAATACAAACCTCAGCTTGTGACAATGGAGGTTTTCTCCTGATCCGGTAAATGCATCTTGATTTGATTATACCCGAAGTAGGCGTCCATGAAACTCAATCTTTCATCCTCGCAGTGGCATCGACCAATTGGTCTATTCGCAGTAAGGGGAAGGAATCTTTTGGACATGCCTTATTTAGGTCTGTGAAGTCGATGCACATTCTCCATTTACCGTTTGACTTTTTTACTAGCACTAYGTTGGATATCCACTRGGCATAATGTACTTCACGAATAAAGCCTGATTTCAGTAGCTCTTCTACCTGTTCAGCTACAATCTCATTCCTTTCTTGGTTGAACGCACGTTGCTTCTGTTTCACTGGCTTACAACTCTCGTCGACATTGAGTCGGTATACCATGACTCATCGATCAATTCTTGGCATGTCCTCATGTGACCATGCGAACACGTCGGTGTTGCTTCTAAGGAACTTAAGACTTTCCCTTTCCTCATCCCCCAATCTGGTTCCAATGTTGACTCGTCGATTATCGGCTGTCAGAGGAACAGATTCTACCTTCTCAGCCAGTTCTCCCCTGTTTGGGGTGGTCGGATTGAGTCGATGACTAGGGCTCGGACTTGCCTCACCCAAGTGGTCGGTCGGATTAAGTCGATGACTTGGGCTCAAACTTGTTTTTCTCGAGTGGTCAATAGCTCCGGTCTGGATCTTCTTTTCAGAATGTTGCCAGCCTTCATCTAGGCTCGCGATGACCTGCTCCATTCTGCCCTTTTTTGATATGGGGTTTGTCTCGGCAGATCTAGGTCTCGGCTCGGCAGATCTGGGTTTCACCTCGATAGATCTGATTTTCTTCTCGGCGGATCTGGTGTTCGGCTCGACAAATCAGGGTTTCACCTTAGTAGATCTGGGTTTCGCCTYGGCAGATCTGGGTTAAATTTGCTTGGATTGTGTCGTTCCCACAGACAATGCCAATTGTTGATGCGTGAATTATGCTCTTCCAATTCCCTTCAAGGTTCGCACTAGACCTGATAAGCAGGGGACAAAGAACCTGCAAAACCAATCAAACCTAAACCGGTGTGACTCCAGTCACACGGGCTTCGACGTCTAAGTTAGCAAGAAGAGTAGAAGGATATAGAATTTCAGTCTCAAGAGTCGGATCTCTTACCTCTAGGGTCCTGTCCATCTTATAGCAGTTCCATGTGAATCCACGTTGATTTAAAACCCATTACGGGTGTAATTGCGAAACGGGAGGTATCGTGAAACGGTCAGGTGAGGCGTTACGGTTCTTGGTCGGGTGCCGAAAACTCTTCGGCGCCAAGGAGTTCTCGGCGCAGAGGCGCTGAGGCGCTTAGTCGGCTGAGGTCAACCTGGGTTGGCTCGGGTCAACATTTTCCAGCGCTCATTTGGCCCGTGCTTTTGTTCCCTATATCATACGACAACAATGTTTGTGGACTAAATAGATATCAACATTAAGRCCAAAAGTATATTGGATTTCATGTTGATAGCWTTATTTTCATTTTTAAATTTTCATGAATCTACATTTCTTTATATTGTTAAAAACTTAACAAAATATAAAAAAAWWWTTTTTTTTCAATAGATGATTATTTTTTACTCATTATTATAATATTTTATCAATATTTTAACTATAATACGGAGTTGCTTAGTTATCAATTAAAATAATTTTTTTGAATATATTGATTTTTATAATTTTTCATGTTTTTCGATAAAGTTGAGCCTCCACATTTAAACTTTGGGCTGTGTACATCTCAAATTTGCATAAAATATTATGAGATAATGTATTTAGAGGAATGTTTTAGAAACTTATTKACACACTAAAATTTTCTAATTTTACACTTRTAGATTTGTGCAGGTAGGATTTTATTTTAATTCCAAATTTACCCTTGCATTTACATTTATTATAGTTATTTGTTTTTTTTAAATATAAAATATTTAATTCCATAAATTATTACCGTAATCCTTTAATTATTGTGAGCCCCATACTAATTTTCAACACAAATCCCTTAATTCACTCCTTCAAAACCTTAATTTACTCCTTCAAAAAGTTTGATTTTCGTTTAATTCACTCCCGTACTTGTGCTCAATCTTCAAGGACAATTCAAAATCACATAAACAAAGTCTCAATAAACATATATCCGCATATTCAAAATTACWGTATATATCCACTTATATATCTGCATCTATACATTCAAAATCACTATAATGTATATCCGTATATCCGCATGTATACAAGTTGAGTTATAAGATATATCCACTTATATATCCGTATATATACATTCAAAATCACTATAGTATATATCAGCATAGCCGCATATCCGCATATATACAAGTTGAGTTATAAGATATATCCTAATCAAATCACATATATGYGGATATGTGGCTATGCTGAATAGTACATAGATGGTCTATTTCTATGCGGATATGCGGTCGAAGATTCAATTTCTAAATAGACCATCTATGTACTAATATCAAATATTATGGAAAAAAACTTTGCCCTTGAAGATTCACGAGGAGGTCCTCCAAAACACCCACATGGCTCAATAGACCTCCATATCTCATATTCCTATTTGGATAAAACTTTGGGTAACAACAAATATGACTATTTTAAATAGGCAATTTCAAAAAATGGCCAAACAACTAGGAAGTTTGCCAACTAAAAAATACAAAGATATCTTCTCATTTTTTAAGTACCAAATTACCCCCACTAATTACGTATTGTTTTATTTTTCTTCATTTCCTTTTCTATAGGAGAATCCCAACCATATTTTCTCCCTAATTTAAAATCTAAAATAAAATTTAACCAATAAAATATCTATTAAAATCTAGCAAAAATTTGAAAGAATAGATAATACAAAATATAATTATAAATAGAAATACTAATGAACAAATACGATGAACAAATACGATGTATTTTTGTGTTGATACAAAATAAACAAATACAATGTGTTTTGCATGTACCTCTGAATTGTCAATTAGAGGGAAGAAATTCAAAGCATATACCTCTTCAGCGTAACACCACAACAGAAATTTCTCTGGCATTATTATTCTCTGTATTTGTGTTTGAAATTTATTTTGAAAAAATAGAAAGCAAATCTGTATTTTAAAAAGATGAATTTTTTTTGAGAGAGGAAACATAGAAGATAGAAGACTRACTTTTTAAACCAAATTAATAATACATTAAAAGAAAGTAGGTAAATTGAACCAGATTAATAATATATTAAAAGAAAGTACGCAAATTGAACCAGTTTTACTTGCATCAATCTCTCTCCTTCTCCTATGTCTYCGTCTCCTCCTACATTTGTCTTCAGAATGCCGATTTCCCTTYGCCAATTTCACTTGTTGTCCCTCGAYAGTTCCTTCATGACATCTCCATCAACTTTGATCGTATCTCCTTTGTCTGTGAGTTCTGTTTATATGTGTACATCTATTTCCAAATATATATTTAAAAGTGAATGGTTATTAGAATCTAGKAGAGAAATTGTAGCAACAAAATAGGGGAGAGAATCTAGCCAAAAAAAAAAAAATTAATTTAGGAGAAAGAGTAATAGTTTATTTTAAATATAATAAGGAAATAGCAAGGGTAAAACGGCCCAAATCAAACCTGTGAAATAGTTGAAAAAATACAAATAGACATTTTTAATAACAAAAACCTATTTGGTCATTTTTCAAAATGAGGTGACAAATA
>NW_019104596.1:708295-723042 GCF_001995035.1 Momordica charantia
CCAAGTTTTGTTTGATGTTGAAATGATATACGAAAGAGATTAGCAAAAATATACAATAGATTTGAAAAAAAAAAAGATAAATTGGATTTAAAAAATATAGTAAGAGAAAAAAAATAAGAAGGTGAAGATTGAAAAAGACAGAAAAAAKAAGGGAGATGTGACGTAATACGCCAGAGAGGAAGAGAAAATATAGGAGACATTTTTTTGCAAAGTTTAATATATTAAACAAAAAACAAGGAGGATGTCACAGCCCGAGATCAAAGCACAACACCAAAGGGCAAACACAAGACAAGAAGAATGAAAATTAAATCAAGAAAACAAATCTCAAGCCGAGATAATCATAGGATCACAACTCAAACAACAGCTCTTAGGCCAAGTAGTTCAACGATAATAGATCTCAGCTTTCAAAGCGCTCAAGAGGACAAAAGGCGACCGACCCACCCCACCCGCATGAACTTTAGCATTATGCTCCCTCTAGATAAAAGAAACAGTCGAAATCTACGCCAAGCACCACACACGACGACGAGCAGACTTCTCGGCAATAATGTGACAAACCCAAGCAAGCTCGGTAGACTAATATGAAACCCAGTGAGAAAAACCAGACCAAGCAATCATTCCAGACCAGACCTCCCAACTAAAGGAACACTAAAAGMATAGATGATTATGRGACTCCAAGCTAGCACAAAACACACAAGAAGTAGGAACGAAAGAGTCCCAATGACATAGGCGATCCCTTGTAGCAAGCCGATCACGCACCGCCAACCAAGCAATGAAAGAATGCTTCAGAATGTTCCCACCAAATCAAAGCAAAGAAAACTAAGGAACAGGAGGCCAAGCCAGCTGCAACACACTCCACGCACTCGACACCGAGAAGAGACCCGACTATAGTGGAATCCAAATGGGCACATTAACTCTCCCAAGAAAAACCTACACAGATGAAATCTCAAAGACTAGTTACCGAAGATCAGCCAACCCCCRAGGTAAGCGCCACAAACCATCGGGAAATAGAAAATAAGCAACCTTCGCCCGGGACAAGCTTGCATCATCATTGATAATCTGATCACCAAACCTCGGATAAATCAGACCCCCCGAAAGCCAAGTGTCATGCCACACAAAAGTACACTGACCATCTCCAATACCAACCTGAACCAGAGGCCAAAAAGCATCTCGAACAGAAAGAATATCCTTCCAACACCAAGAGAACCGAGGCAAAGCACGAACGGTCCAAATACAATCCCCCCGAAGAATAGAAGCCTCTACTTAAGCCACCYAAAGAGAGTCAGCCCGCGTAATGAAAAGCTAGAGCAACTTCATTATAGTGGTAGAATTCCAAGAAGCCAAGTGACGCACACCTAAATCATCCTCTTGCAAAGGAATACACACCTCATTCTGAACCGAGGCGAAGCACGAACGGTCCAAATACAATCCCCCCGAAGAACATAAACCTCTACCCAAGCTACCCAAAGAGAGCCAGCTTGCGTAATGAAAAGCCAGAGCAACTTCATCATAGCGGTAAAATTCCAAGAAGCCAAGTGACGCACACCCAAACCACCCTCTTGCAAAGGAATACACACCTCATACCAAGCCACCTTAGCCCTCGACCGCTGGCTTTCACACCTCTTCCGCAGGAAGGAATGCAAAATCCACTCAACATCATTATGAATTTTAGTAGAATGAAGAAAACATAACAGGTCAAGAATTCAATGTAATCTTCATTGCTTGATAAAAGTGACAATGAGCCCTTAATATGGAGGAGCTTTGAAAAGAAGAGATTACAACAAATTGATAACAGCATAGAAGCTGATTTGTAACTAATAACAGAAAATTAAAAATTTGACTTCAAGTGTATTTAGTGTGCTATCTTAATATCCCCCCTCAAGCCAATGTCAGTAGGAGAGAAAACATTGAGCTTGAACCTTAACGCTAGAAAGGACTTTGCAGACAAYGGTTTAGTAATAATATCAACCACCTGCTCATGTGTAGGAACATGATAAACAACAAGTTTCTTCTGTAATACCAAATCTCGAACAAAATATATATCGAGTTCCATATGTTTTGTACGAGAATGTAATATAGGATTGGCGCTCAAATGAACTGCACCGAGATTATTACACCACAAGATTGGGGGCTGAGACAGAGGTATAGAAAGTTCAATAAGGAGCGATTTCAACCAAACAAGCTCTATAGCAGCATTGGCCAAACATCTAAACTTGGCCTCTGTACTAGATCAAGAGATAATATTTTGTTTCTTCGATCCCTACGAAACCAGATTGCCACCAAAATAGATGCAGAAACCTGAGGTTTATTTTCTGTCATTAGGGTTGGATGCCCAATCGGCATCAGCAAATCCATGAACAGTGAGAACAGATGGTTTTGAAAGTCATAAACCATGAAGAAGAGTCCCTTTTTAGGTATCTTAAAATATGTTTAGTAGCCTGACAATGAAGAAGTGTGGGAGTATTCATAAATTGGCAAATTTTGTTGACTRAATAAGTAATTTCCGGGCRTGTAACCGTAGCATATTGCAGAGATCCAACTATACTTCTGTACAATGATGGATCAGAAAACAATTCACTGCCTCTAGCTGATAATATAGAGCCACTCACCATTGATGTTGATATCGCATTTGCTTCAAACATCTTAGAATAATCAAAATCAGCCACTTGATGAAAACCTTTTGCTACCTATCGAGCCTTGTATATATAAACTTGTTCAAACCATGGCATACATCAAGCTTCCTATTGCTGAAGCATATGACACCCTAGCCATATAATCTTTTTCCTGCTCAGTAGTCGATGATTGCTCTTTATATAATTTAAAATGACTAGCTAAAGGAGTACTCACAGGTTTTGCATTTCCCATGTTAAACTTGTTCAATACTTTATTAACATATTCTTTGTGTGACAGTGTCAAAATACCATCTTTTCTCTCTATCCTCATCCCTAGGATTTGTTTGRCAGCTYCCAAATCTTTCATGTCAAATTCTTTAGATAATTCAGCCTTTATCTTCAGAATTTTTTCTTTGTTTGGTCCTGCTATCAACATGTCATCAACATATAGCAATAAAATTATGAATGAGTTACCCTGAGTTCTTATATAACAGAAATGATCCGCCTGACACCTCTGAAATCCACTGCTTCACATAAACTGTCAAACTTCTTATACCATTGTCTGGGTGCCTGTTTGAGACCATACAGACTTCTCTGAAGTTTGCATACCATTTTCTCTTGCCCCTGTACATCCCTGTGGTTGCACCATGTAAATTTCTTCCTCTAAATCACCATGAAGAAAAGTTGTTTTTACATCCATTTGTTTCAGGAACAAATCTTCTTCTGCCACTATCGATAGAACAGTCGTAATGGTAGTTAGTTTAACTACGGGAGAGAAAATCTCATTAAAGTCAAAACCTTCCTTTTGTTGAAAGCCTTTGACTACAAGCGTAACCTTGTACCTTTTGCTACCGTCGGGCTCCTGTTTGATTCTATATACCCATTTATTATGCAAAGGTTTCTTACCTCTTGGTAACTCAGCAAGTTGTCATGTCTGATTAATCATTAGAGAATCAATTTCATCTTTCATGGCTAACTCCCACTAAACAGAGTCTTCCAGCTGAACYGCCTCTTCATAACATTCAGGTTCACCTCTATCAGTCAGTAAAATGTAATTCAATGTAGGGTAATACCTCTGTGGTGGTCTGATTGTTTTGCTAGATCTTCTAACTGTTGTTGGTGGTGTTCTCTAAACCTGATCAGTTTCCACAACTGGTTCATCAGATTYCACAACCTGTTCATCAGATTCTACAACTATTTCTTCAGGACTAATTGTATTCTGATCTTCAATCTCTGTTGTTTTAGTCTCAACCTCAAGAGGACTTATATACTGAGTTTTCTCTCTGCTTCCATCTAACTCTGTYTTTCCTGAATCAACTTTATTTCTGTCTTTGTATAAGACTTTCTCATTGAAGATCACATTCTTGCTTCTAATAATCTTCTTGTTTTGGTCATCCCAAATTTGTAACCTATCTCARCTCCATCATACCCAATAAAGAAACATTTATTGGATTTGGCATCYTATTTACTCTTGTCTACARCATCAATGTGAAGGTAAGATACACAATAAAAAACCTTTAGATGGGAAAGCTTTACCTGTTTACCAGTCCAGACTTCTTCAGGTAATTTGAAGTCTAATGATGTGGTCGGGCTCCTATTGATCAAATAGSTCGCACAATTGATTGCCTCTGCCCAGAACATCTTAGGCAATTATGCATGTATTCTCATGCTCCTAGCATGCTCATTCAGCGTCCTGTTCATTCTCTCCGCCATACCGTTCTGTTGTGGTGTTCCTAGAAGAGTCTTTATCATCACAATTCCACTATCTTCACAATATTTTTTGAATTCTCTACTAACATACTCACCACCATTATCTGACTCAAGCTTTTGATTTTCAGACCTGTCTCATTCTCTACCATAGCCTTCCATGTTTTGAAAATAGAAAACACATCAGACCTATGTTTAATAAAATAAGTCAATACCTTCCTGCTTGAGTCGTCTATGAAAGTTACATAATATCTGGAACCTCCAATGGAAGAAACTTCAGAAGGCCCCTACACACCGGTGTGAACCAGCTCCAATTTTGTAGTCTTTGKCGTTGAACCTGTCTTTGGGAAACTGACACAACTCTGTTTCCCAAATATGCATCCTTCACATAACTTGTGTTCCACTACCTTAAATCCTTCTAGTTTCCCTGTAGAGTGAAGAATTTTCATACCTTTTTCACTCATCCTACTGTGCCATAATTGGGTCTGACTCGAATGATCTACAACAACTATCATATCTTTGTCGTTGTCCTTGACATAAAAAGTTCAKAAGTTTCTTCCTCAAGCGATCACCATGGAACCCTTTGTGATTTTCCAGTTTCCTTGACCGAAGGATATTTCACATCCTTCATTATCCAGCTGTCCCACGGAAATCAGGTTCTTCATCATATTCTGAACGTGACGTACCTTGCAAATCTTCTAAACTAAACCGTTTACCATTTTTAAATTAACGTCACCAATCCCAATGATGTCCAAAGGCTCTCCATCAGCAAGATACACCTTTCCATGATTTCATGCAACATAGTTCTCTAGAATATCATGTTGTCCTGTAGTGTGCAAATACGCACCTGAATCCACCACCCATGTGTTATGAGAGCCTTCAACTGCAAGAACTAGAGCATCATGTATTTCTTTAGCAACAAGATTTGCACCAGCTTCTTTCCCTTCAACTTTCTTTGGGGCTTTGTAGTTTCTTCTCAGATGTCCTGTCTTACCACAATTCCAACATTCTAGTCTGCTGTTTCTAGACTTGMTTCTGTTGTTTTTTGACTTTCCACGTTTTTTGTAGTTTCTATTATTATTTCTTCCTCTGTCCACATTCAATGTTGWACCAGAAAAAGACGCAACACTAGAATTCATTCTGCGAATCTCCTCTCCAAGAGCTGCATCTCTAACATGTGCAAATTTCAATTTCTCATTTCCAGGAGAATTTGAAATAGCTGCCTTCATGGGCTCTCAACTATCAAGTAAGGATCTCAACAAMAAGATAGCATTTTATTCATCCCTAAATGTTAAATCGACAACAACTAGTTTGTTAACCAACGTATCAAATTCATTTAGGCAGCCACARATGTACCTTCATCCATCTTCAAATTAAAAAATTTAGTTGCGAGATACACCTTGTTATTTACCGAGGGCTTCTCATATATGTTGGACAGTGCATTCATCAGCCCCATTGTGGTAGTTTCCTTAGCTACACTGCTCTGCACATTTTTTGTTAATGTTAGGCGAATTGTACCCAACACCTTCTTGTCCAACTTTTTCCATTTGGCTTATTCCATGTCATCCGGCTTCTTGTCTAATGGCAATTCCAATTCCTTGAAATGTAGATAATCTACTATCTGATCCTTCTAGTACAAAAAATCAGTTCTATAAAAAATAACCAATTTATCTTCTCCAGTCATCGTTCTTCAACCTTGGGCTCTGATACGAATTCTTGTGAAAAAATGCAGCCAACATTTAAAGGATTAGATAAAATAATCTAAAACTTATAAGTAACAAGAACGATAAATAAAGATTAGGGAGAAGAAAATTAAACTCTGATTTATACTGGTTCATCCAGTGTGGGCTACGTCTAGTTATCCGCTACCGTTGCAGGTTCTACTAAAAATGTCAGGAATAATCTCCCAATAGTTTACAAGCCCCTTACAAYGATTTCTCTTAGTYTTCCCTCACATAGAAAATGCTCACGAATCACTCTACAAGCCTTTCAAACTCTCGAACGGATACACAAGTATTTAGCTCTCAAACTATCTCTTMTTGAAGAATTTCTCACGATTCTCTATTTGTGCACACCAATGAAATGACTCATCTATCTCTATTTATAGTAGATGGTATGACAAAAACTAAAAGGGAATGAGAAAATAAAAAAGCTCAAACTAAATAGGACACGAAAAAATTTAWATGGATCTTTTCCGTATAGGAAAAAKATTTTCTCCTTAGTTTGGCTCTATAATCCTAACAGTTGTGCATTCTATCATTTGCACAAGAATTTCTTCATTCATTGAACCTAATAACCATGATGATAACAGCTTGTCTTGCTAATTCCAGATAATACATTCTAGGTTTTCTTTCGATGGCGCAGCACTAGCGTTTTCACCTTCAATTGTTTGCAAGAACTGTTGAGGAGCCCTCTCTGAATCTTTGATATATTTTTCCAATCCATGACCTTGAATCACTATCAGGATTTGAAACTTTCATAACAAGAAGTTGCTATATGTAAGCTTGATTAACGTGATTTGATGGCTTGGATTTTAAATCACAGAGTTTGTATTCTGCCCTGGTATGGTTATTGCTCCATTATTGATTTGTGTTGAACTTAAAGGTGTCATTTACTGTTAAGCGAGAGCTCTGATACCATATGAATTTTAGTAGAATGAAGAAAACATAAAAGGTCAAGAATTCAATGTAATCTTCATTGCTTGATAAAAGTGATAGTGAGCCTTTAATATAGAGGAGCTTTGAAAAGAAGAGATTACAACGAATTGATAATAGCACGGAAACTAATTTGTAACTAATAACAGAAAATTACAAACTGACTTCAAGTGTATTTAGTTGCTATCTTAATAATCATGAACAACCCGAGTTGGAAGGATAAACACATTGGCCCAATAGATCTGAAAACTCTGCAGAACCGGCTGAATAAGCTACAATTGACCAGCAAAAGAAAGCACTCGAGCCGATCAACTCTGAACATGAGAGACAATCCGCTCAACCAAATGCTGACAATCACGATGAGAAAGCTGGCGCGAAAGGAGTGGAAACCTGAGATAACGCACATGAAGCGAACCAACCGAAAAGCCTAAGAAAGGCGTCAACCACTACACCTAAACATCAAGAATACCTGCCTCGAAAAACGAGTTATTCTGAGTATTTGCAACAAGACCCGCCAACTCTCTAAAATAGACTAAAACATCCTTAATAAAGGATGAAGAATCGAGATCGTCTTGGTATTTATGAGATATTAAAAGATAATAAATAATTAAAAAAACACKTGTCTATATGCTACTAGACCACATAAGTATTTAGGAGGAGCTTCTTTTGAAGCTTCAAGAGTGAAGTTATATTTTATTTGTTGAGTTTTAATATATATTTTTCTCATTACTACTTTTCTTTCGTACAAAATATGTGGATATTCACAATATGACTTTTGCTTGTTTTTAAAAATATCCTTCTAAAGTTTTTTTTTTTGTTACGTTGATATGCTTTAATTATATATTTCCCCAAGATTAAATAAACTTGCTTCCAAGATAGGCCATATGAACTATTTTGTGGTCTYGTGGAGCCATATCTCTTTTCTATAATGAACATTTACATATAAACCACATTTACATATAAACCACATTTGGCCAATAAAATGTGGATTTTGAAATTTTATAATGAGTCATTTTTGGCATTTGAATTTATCAAATATAGATTTTGGTCRAACAATTAGCATTATGAAATTCATTCATATTCATATATTTTGATGATAACAAACTTTACTTACGAATAATTTTAGTGTTTCAAAGCGTTCATAGTATAAAAYTCGRAAAGATTATTTCAACTCATTTTGAATCATTCAAATTAAATGTAAAACGAAGTAGGTTAGAAAATCATGATTTTGGTAGAGGGTGGACCGTGGCCATATAAAATGATCAAGGTTTACTCTTGAAGTCTAAAAAATTGTGGTAGATCACATACAGTAAAATACCAAGAATGAACTTAAASAGTAAGTAGGAATTTTTCGACCACTATAAAAATTTTTGGTGTCATCTTTGTCTTCTAATTTTATTATTATTCTTTTATATTTATGCTCCTTAAAATAGTTTTTGTTAGTCAAAATTGCATGTCATTAAATGTATAGTTAATCAAATTATTTTATGCGCCTTTCCGTGTTAGATTACACAATAGGTGATTTTTTATTTTTATTTTTCTTTAAAAAAAAGGTGGTTTTTATTTGAATTAGGTTATTTATTCGGTTGGTTTAAATTGAATTAATTTTAGATTAAGTTAGTGAATATTTTTTTAATTGTAAGTAACTTTATTAAAACCGGTTTTTTTTTTTTTGTTATTTCCTTAAATTTTGATTTTTTTTTTTTTATAGAAAAATTTAGAAAATTAAGTTACTTGAGCGATTTGACTAGAAATTTATTTTCTTAGTTCTTAGAAAACTATTTTTCATTACTTTTTGAATTCTGAATTAATTTTATTTTATTTGCAAGATTTTTTAGTTATTTTATTAAATTTTTTTTTWAAATTTTTTTCTTAGTTTTATTATTTTTTAAATTTTTTTAAAACTTAATTGTTTGAACTTATTGCAAACATTAGAATTAATGATTCTATTGAATATCATTATTGTCCTTCTAATTATTTTCTTGATGTGAAAGGAAATTTSTAAGACTAGAATTCAAGAAAATTCTTATGGATGGAAGAAAGGAAATTTTGTTGAATTTCCTCTCCTGATGAGCTTATAGCGGTCTATAATGAAATTAAATTGAATTTGAAAAGTTGGGTTCTAGATACGTGGCTCTTCAAAAGAATAAAACTAAATTGACTCACGGGAATAATGAGTTAGTAAATGAACTTGATAGTTTGAAGGAAGAAAGTGAGAAAATTAATTCTTTGTCTTGAAATTAAGAACCATATTGAATGTTGGCAGAAAAAAGCATACTTGAAAGTTAATCTCAATGATGCATGACAGGCACGATGGAATTGGAATTAGTTACGATGATGAAAAAGCAGATAAGATTCAATTTCTTGATAAGTATGATGTTTTGAATTGAATGCACTTGTTAAAGCTCTAATTGTGTTAAGAGAAAAAGAGTCTGAACTAAAAAGTCTATTAAAAAGTTGATAATAAGTGCACAAAAATTAGATAAAATTATTGATATGAAAAAACCGTTAAATGACAAAAGTGATCTTGGTTATATCTATGAGAGTGTTACTTGATATCGCTCTAAAACAACTTTTGTTATTGTGTATAATGATGTTTTGTGTAATGTTCTACCAAAATGTCATGTGCATAAGTACAATAGTACCTAAATTTGTGTCTAATCATTTTCTGGCAAAGTCTAAGTTTGTGCATAATGTTAGGTTCAAGTCTAAATTTGTGCATAATGTTAGGTTCGTGTCTACATGTCACTATTGTTGTGTTAGAGTTCGTGTTATTATCTAGATCAAATTGCTATAAAATGGAAAAATGCTCTTATTTTTTTTTTAGTACAACAAATCGGAAAAATGTTGTTAATGATTATGGAAAAAAGAAATGTTCCTTGTAGAACAAAATTTTAAAATACTCCTAAAAGGAATACTTATGTGAAAAAGAATATGCGTCTATATATATATAAACAGATAGATAGATATTAGGTGAATGAAATATTGATTGTTTCTTTTATGCCAAATTTGGTTAATTATGACACAAATTCGTGTTATTTGTCTAAATCAAATAATATAAATATTGACRTGGACACAAACAAGTATGTGAAAACTATGTGCAACAAAATATCCTACGTGTCAAATTATGTTAGCATCGACGTGGACCTTTTGTGCTCTAGATTTTCCAAACTTCAATTCTACTTTTTCATCCTATTTTCTCCCCGTTTAAACTTCATCCTTAAATTAAATGACTAGATCTAATGGCTCATATATTTTAGTCTAACTGTCAATATTCCTAGGTTTCATTTTAAAATTCCGGTGATGATGGTGAGCGAACTTTTAGACGACTGAGCCGGTGACAGCGGCAAACACTCAAGACGAATGAAACCCTTCAACGGAATCTCTTCCTTGCAGCACACACAAACGACGAAACTAGTCAACGACAGTGAACTCCAGTAAGCTTCCAAGTAWCATTGACCTCCAGCGAACTGTTCAAGTACGTACGTTCTTACTCAATAACTTAAACCAAAAACTATTTTAGTTCTTCAGCTTTTATGTMTTCGATCTTCTCATTATTATTATTCTTCTTCTAATCATTTTCATTTTGATAACTTGAGTTTTCTTCTTCATCGCTTGAGTTTTTTGCCATTGCAAAATATTGCAAGATATTGCAGGAAGAAAAACATAATGAAAATGATGAKTCGACTTACATATTTTTGTCGTAATTTGATTATTTTGGTTTATATGGAACATATTGTTGCTATTCAATGGATTATAATTTGTATTTGCATGTTTTGTTGCATAATGTTAAAGTTACATCTACGTTGATGAAATGGGCAGAAGAAATTGTTCAAAAAAACCAAGATGAATCTATAATAATGAAGGTACATTTGATTCATTGTTTGAAGGGAATGTGAATCCCGGAGTGGAAGTAGTAGAACGTGTTCTTGAATTTCTTTTGAAATTTAAAACACATAAAAATATAAAAGATTATTGGATTTTACCTTTGAAGACTCTTCTTCGTGTAATCCCAATGAGACAACACTACTTGATCTTCCTTGCTATGTCTCTCGGTCGAGAATACAGATTGTGGGATTCAAGTGCAAGGGATTGAGAGAGTAAGAGAGTTGAGATATTTTTTAGCCTTTTGTATTATTTTAGGGTTCAGCTTACTGTTACATTTATAGAGAGTGRAAATCTTAAGACCATTAGGATATGTTAGGATATCTTCTCCTGAATCTAGGGGAAATCCAAGGACCATCTTCTTCTTTCTAATTAATAATAAATTAGTGAATTAGATCAATTAATAATTAATTAATCTAATTAATAATTAATTAATTTAAATCTAAATCTAAATATTAATTAAATAAATAAATAATTAACATTTAGTTATGTAACTTTTAATTAAATATCACATATTTAATTAAAATTATATATTTGAATYAAATTCAAATGCATCTCTCTTGTATAACCTATAATTTTAATATGAATCCAATTCATATTAATTATTTGAATCCTATTCAAATATTTCTCTCMTAACATATAGTTTAATTTGAATCTTTATTAAAAAATAAACTATATATATAATGTATCATAATATACATTATATACATTCCCTGATATATAATTTGAACATTTCAAATTCTCTCAAAATCTCGATTCTCGTTTTACCCGTTGTGAGCTAGCAAGGGGACCTAATGAACCTACAGATTAGAAGCTCCAACGACACGAGATTAATTAGTCAAACTCATTAACCGAGTTAATCAACATTCGTTAACTACAGGTCACTCTATTAAAGACTCACATCTGTACCTTTCTCACTGCAGAATAGTTTCATGTCCACGAATGTACGACCATTAACAGCAAGTCAATCCTTCACGAGTGCTCGTAACTCTAGTTGGATCAAATTATCGTTTTACCCCTGAGTTACATCTTGCTCCTTAAATATCACTACTCCTCTAGTGAACAACACGGTTATGGTCCAACCAATAACTAGAAGTCGCTCTCGGGCCAGTGAGAGGGTGGGGCCCATTGTTCAAGTCTCGTAGTCAGCATGTAAGGGAACACTCATCTACTTCCCTAAAGTCGGGAACGAGTGAATTCCATCTTGCATAGTTATGTTCCCAGCTTCCACTCGGTCTTGTCCTCAAAATGGTTGGATTATTGAGTCGGCAACCTGAGCCACTCTCACCCATACAAATTAAAGGAAGATTCCTTATAGGCAGGAGAGTCCATAACTCACCCAGGATTAAGATCGAGTTATCTAATCATCATATGAGATAGCAATCTATTGACTAACAGTGTTAGAGTCGATGATTAATTATTTCGCAGTCCAGTCTTATAAGAACTCATTGTATAGGACTCCCACTCGCATGTCTCTACATAAATGACCTGGATAAAGTCGTTTGTAACTATTATAAAGTGGGCCGTATCGATAGTGTTACCAGGATAAGGTATGTAATCTTATCCATGTACTATAGACCATTTAGGTTATTACTGGAACATTATCCACTTGTATATTGAATATATACTATATATATAAAAAATATACACTATATATTAAATATATACTGTATATCAAATACATTGTATATTAAATATATAATATCAAATATATACTGTTCCAGTTACATTAATAACCTTGGATTTTAGTTTATTGGATATGCGTAAATGCAAAGAAATAATAGGATAACTCTTTATTGAATAAATAATTTGTTCATAAATTACAAATACATGAGCTAAGGACACCAAACCCAACATTGTTATCAATTTCAAGTGGTAGACGTAGACAAAGAGGAGACGGTAGACCCTAATACTCAAGAATGCACTTGTAAGGTCTTTCAGTTAGACCAACTACTATGTGCACATGCAATTGCTACANTAGACAAAGAGGAGACGGTAGACCCTAATACTCAAGAATGCACTTGTAAGGTCTTTCAGTTAGACCAACTACTATGTGCACATGCAATTGCTACAGTAAGGGAGCGGAATATAAAATTATATAGTTTATGTGATCGTTACTATACTAATGAATGTTTGTTGGCTGCATATACAAAGGCTATTTTTCCAATTGGTAATGTCTAGGAGTGGAAGACACCATCAAAGTATGTTGAAATAGAAGTTTTATCTCAAAAATTTGTGGCAAAGGTTGGTCGACGCATGAAAAAGGGAATCACATTTATAGGTATAACTCRAGAGGTTTTTGGACTCACATCTATAAGTGAAACCCCGAAAATACATAGATGTTACAAAAGAGAGGTCATAATAGATTCACGTTTCGTAATCCCATTGCATACAAGGACAAGTGAAATATACCGAATTAAACTAAATACTTTTTGGAATTCAATTCTGGATAACTTATGTAATTGAAAATTTTGGATAACTTATTTATTCGTAATGTAATTCCAAGTACATTGATTATCACAAATTTTGTTGTTAGATTCGTAATGCAATGTCAAGTTGGGGTCATTTTAGATTCTTTTTTTTTTCTGCAACGATATATTGCAACATATTGCAAGGTGTTACAACTTACCTATTGCAAAGCAAAAATGCAAGCTCCCCAATAACATCTATGAGTTCGAAATGGTTTCAAATAAAGCAAATGAGTTAAAGGAAAATAAGAATATAAAAGTACTAGTCATTTTTAGATTCTGTTTTTTTTTTCTTTTTGGCAATATATTGCACTAAATTGTAATAAATCGCAATGTACAAAAAGCGAAATAATAACCTCAAATTCATTTAATAGCATTTATGAGTTCGGAATGATTTCAAATAAAGCAAATGAGTTAAAGGAAAACAATAAAAGAAAAGTAGTAGCCATTTTTAGATTTTTTTTTCTCCTCTTGCAATATATTGCACTATATTGCAACATGTTGCAATGTGTTGCAACATACTGCAAGTTCTAATTCCAATACATTTAATAGCATCTTTGAGTCCGAAATGATTTCAAATAAAGCAAATGAGTTAAAAGGAAAACAAGAATAGAAAAGTAGTAGTCATTTTTAGATTCTATTTTTTATCTTGCAATATATTCCACTGTATTGCAACATATTGCAATGCAAAAAACCAAACAATAATCTATAAAATTGTAAGTTTCAATCCTTTTAATAGCATTTTTTTAGTTGGAAATGATTTCAAATAAAGCAAATGAGTTAAAGGAAAACAAGAATAGAAAAGCAGTAGTAATTTTTAGATTCTGTCTTTTTTTCTTGCAATATTGTTCGACGAGAAATTCAAAGAAGAGAAAACTCAAATTTTTGAACTTGTGTTGTTTTTATGTATGTGGGTGTTACAATCTCTAATATATAATCCTCTGATTAATTCTCTCAAATGTAAGCTGTTTGGGGAAGAGAATACCCCGGACACGTGGAGGACCCCTATTGGTGCTCCAAGATGACTCATGAGTCATGCCCAGCTCGGACCGTCGAGATCACCACCACTAGCGTTGACAGATGCTAAGTATGAGGGCCGAGGTGAACCTGGCCGAGGTCCGACCTACCGGGAAGCTCGGTAGAGGCCGATGTGAGCTACTGTCAGCGGCGTGATTATCGGGTGTAACCATCGGTCCCGAGATTATCGGGTGTAACCGACGGTCCCGAGATTACCGGGTGTAACCGTCGCGAGATTAGCGGGACTACCACCCATAAGTAGAGGACCTCACTCCACGATCAGGTACGATGATTTCTGACCTCAAACTAAACTGGAAATCCGACCTATACTGACTTGATCGTCGGAGTGCTCACCTTTTTGTGCAGGTCCGCCTAAGTATTCAGATCGGTCCGGAGGCCGAGTTCGA
>NW_019104596.1:742948-759969 GCF_001995035.1 Momordica charantia
AACCAAGCACTAAAATCCAAAATTAGATCAAAAGCTTTTGGTAGAAGCCCTGTGCGTTAGCAACCTTCTCATTTTTAGCCACTGATATACAATGATCTTGTGGTAACGACAAGCGATAAGTACTCTCAAAACAAAGATCTTTACACAATTATTCGTCTTCTGTTTTGAGAGTGGGGGCCATTGTTATAGAGAGAAAAAACGACCCGAAACGGGACAAGGAGTTGAAGTCTGAGATCATTGATTGGGGGAGACCGACCCATGACGTAACGGGCCGGCCCAAAGAACGACCTAATGCCGGGGCAAAGAACGAGGAGAGCGACTAGCGGAGAACTAACCGGGCCGAGAGGGCTCGGTCCCGACCCGGTGCTTGGTCCCGACCCGTGCTCGGCCCACAACCGAGCCAACGATCCCCCATCTTCGATCGATGATTYCGCCTAGGCCCTGCAACGGTGAATTAGGGTTAGCTATGGAAAGTTCTGGAACGACTTCACGCTATAAGTAGCGATCCAGCCTTAGAGGTAGGGGGATCGAAAAGTTGACTACATTTACGCTATTCTCTTGCTAACTTAAGCATCGGAGCCCGTGTGACTAGAGTCACACTGGTTTAGCTCGATTTGGTTTTGCAGGTACCAGTCCCGAATCAACAAGTTTGGTGGGTGCGCGGAGGAGAACCGGAGGACCGAAATCCACGCATCAAGAACCTTAATTTCTCAAATTGATCACTCGAATTTTGGCAAAATTAAAGAAATCATATTAATGATAAAATAAAAGATAATTAACGCAACATTATGGTGGCTTAATTACGAGGCTATAGACTAAGAATATTTTCATGGTTAAATTTGAATATATATGATTACCATTTACAACGGCATTAAGTAATTGTTGGTTTGTGGACCCCACAGGCCGCAACCCAATAACGTCCGACGAATCTCGTCCGTACGATTGCCATTTGGAGAGCATATGCATCTCTCCTCATCGCCCCCTCGTAATTATCCATTCCCGTACTTTTTATTTATTTTAATAGGATAAATAAGATGGAAGATTCGAATTTAACCTTTAAAGGTTTAGATTGAGAATGATGCATAACTACTAAACTATGCTTTTACAGTAATTTAATCTCTGTAAATTTGAATAGAATTTCAATACCAATCTTTRTWTATATATATATATATATATATATTAACAAATGATCTATTACAATTAAATTTGAGAGGTAAATAATTAAATTCACAACCTTCTAATTCGTCATACACTTCACAAATCATTCTTAGAATATATGTCACCGTTTCATATTAATGAACTTTTTTATTCGATTGTTTGTATTAATTGACTTTATCATAATTTATGTTTTAGAAAAATGAGGAAAAGAAAAAAAAAAGAGTTTTCAAATGGGTAGAAAATAATTTCATGAGTATCAGTGAAGCGTGGGTTTGATATACAATTTGAATTTTTCATATTCACTAAAACAAATTAATTAATTAAATATTTGTCTAACAATTTTTTCTTTTTAAGTATTTGTCTAACATATTTGTTTTTGAAAATCATTTCAGACTTATGTGATTCRTATAGTATAAATTTTGAAAACAATTTTTTTTTTAGATTTTAAATTTGAAACTATAAAATACATCATTATATTAAAAAAAATAAAAATTTTGATAAATATATTATTTCATAGTGTAAACTTATTTATTTTTGTTAAAATAAAAAATGTAAAATATAATATAATATAAATTATATATAATTGTAAAATAATAATTTACAAATTTTATAACATATAAATGGTTAATAAATCTACTCTRAAGAAAAAAATTGATTAATAAATCAATTAATATTACTTTAAATTCAACTTTTTTTAGAACAGTACTTGGAGGTGTGAGATTCGAACTAATATACCAATTACCATTGAGTTATGCTCACTTTATCATTTTAAATTCAACTAACTCTATAATATATTACTAAAATCCTTTTGGAACAATTTTTATTTTTTGAACAAGGAACAAGTTTTATTGAGATTTTCAATTTTTTCAAATTCGCTGCCAGATCCATATACGAAAAGCATAGAGACAAACCTATTTTTCATAGAGTATATTTTTAGATCACAAACCAAAAGCAACCTTAATTTATTCAAATTGTATAAAGCTCTTAAAATCAAATGGACGCTTAAATCAAACGGATTAAATTGAAAATTTTAAAATCACGTAGACTAATAAACCATAGAGATCAACATAATTTTTTAAAAATATTATATTATGCTAGAGCCTAGAGTCCATGATTAACAAAAATTTCCTCAAAAAATAAAGGAAAAAAAACCGATCAAATTGTCCCTTTCGTTTCCGATCCAATGAGATTCAACAGAAGCTTTTATACTCGATGAGCTCAGCGAAGGATTCTTCACATTCAATCTCAAATCGATCGGATCAAAAACAGAAATTAAGAGTTCACAAATTGCAACAGAACATATAAACCGATCCGATCCAAACACTACCAGTAATCGACCTCAAGAACATAAAATCAATCAGAGCATCTTCTCCAAGTCAGATCCAAGAAAAAAGAGGAGGTTTCATTTCATAACTGTTATTTCAATATATAAAATTAGAAAATACTCGATCGGAGGAGTCAGATTTCAGTTCAAACTCCGGCAACGACAGAGAAGAAGAAGAAGAAGAAGAAGCTACAGAGAAGACCAGCAATTAAAAAGAGAGAGAGAGAGAGAGGTAGAAGAACCGGCGGAGTTCTAATCGGACTTGAAGGCGGCGTCGAAGTGGTGGTGGTGGTCCGGGTGGTGGCCGGCGACGTAGTTGAGGAGGCCCTCGCCGGCTTTGTCGGGCGGCGGGAGGGAGGTGTTGGCGAAGAGGAGGACGGCGAGGAGGAAGAGGGCGGTGGAGAGGAGGAGGGGCCAGAAATAGGCGAGGAGGGAGAGGAATCTCGGAGCGAGGAGGATGAGGGAGAAGAGCGCCAGAGAGAGGATCAGGCCGGCGAGGAAATGGAATCTGAACTTGAGCAATTTTCCGGCGATCTCCATGGATTCCGATTAGGGCTCGGTCTTTTTGCGGAGGAGGAAGAACACGAAATTGGGGGATTTTGCTTTTGCTTCTGCTTTATCTTTCTTTTTCTTATTCAGAGACAAATTTGCAAATTCTCTCTCTCCAGAGATTCCCTCAGGCTAAAATAAAATGTTTTCTTTTCTTTTCAACCCTTTTTAAACTGATAATTTACACCAACCCCTCTTTGTAATAAAATATTGGGAAAAATTCGTTCCTTTTCTTATTAAACTTGAATGTATATGTCAATTATCGTTGTCTGTCTTTCAATTCCTTTTAAATATTTGTTTTGATTAATTTTAAATTTTACAAAATTTTAACAAATTTTAACATTTTTTTAACACAAAGTTTAAAATTTATGATTATATTTTAAGAAATTTATCAGATATAATATTATATTGTAATTGTGATCAAAGAATATAAAAAGACTAAAACTGTCACTTTTTAAAAGTAACTTAATCAAAATAAATGTTTCGAAATTATAGAAGTAAAATGAAAAAAAGAATTGAAAATACCGATATAATAATGAATATTTTAAAATAGACAGATTAAAATCAACTAGAGTGAAAGTAAATAACTATATATATATATATATATATTTTATCTTTCTTTTGTTTACAAACATGAAAGATTTTGGGCGACTAAAGTGCTAATAGAACTTTTTCAGGAAGAAGGCTAGAATTTCCGCTTGTTTGTACTACTGTATTCTCAGCCATAAACGTTTGATTTTATTAAACTAGATTAAATTATAAAGTTATAAAATGAAAAAATAAAAAATAAAAAAGTGGTGAAATCAATATTCTTCTTGGTTATGTTTTTCTCTTTTTGAAAAAATGATTTTGCGGGTGTGCTTGTTTTTTATATTGAATTATTTTTCCTTAATATCACGAATTGGACTTTTCTTTTTACTTGCTTGATTTTGTTGTAAGTTGGAATATTTTTATGATTAAGTTTAGGCATCTGTGTTATTTGTAGCTCAAATCTCATTAGTCTCTAAATTTTTAGATTTGTTCTCGTTTATACACAGACATGTCAGTCCAGTGACACACAAAACAAAGGTGAGTATTATGATGCCTAAGTCAGTATTGGTAGAAGAATAAATAAAGTATATTCAAGAGCAACAAAACAAAGGTGAGTATTATGATGCCTAAGTCAGTATTGGTAGAAGAATAAATAAAGTATATTCAAGAGCGACAAAACAAAGGTGAGTATTATGATGCCTAAGTCAGTATTGGTAGAAGAATAAATAAAGTATATTCAAGAGCGATTCAAACGTACCTTGGTAACGGATTACCACACTCAGTCAATTACATCCTTCATGCATGCTGATGGCGGTAACAGTAGGGCGAGTTCGACCTGATTCATCCCTCATGGCTTCTCTGATGCACCAGGTCGGTATACCTCACCCGCTTGCTCGACACATAGCAGTCTATTTTTCTTACAATCACAACAATTTTATTTTAATCTTTCAACTTTTAGAATATTTATTTTAATCTCTAAACTTTTTAAAATGACTATTTTAGCCTTTCAACTTTTAAAAGGTACTAGTGTATTACCACGTGCAATGCACGTATAAATTTTTTTTAATTATAAGGTAACTTAAATTTTATATAATTTCACGTAAAATATTTTAAGTATAATTATTTTAAAAAATAATTAAGATTAATTTTTATATATATTTATTATTATTGACAGCTAATTACTAATAATAAAATGTACTATTTATAATTATTTTTAAAATATACTATTATAGTTAATTGTTAATGATATATTTTGTAAATAAATAAATTAAAAGTAAAGGAAAAAATTATATATTAATAAAAAAGTAAATAGGTATTTTAATATTTTTATTTTTAAATTATTTCAACCTAATATGGGTCCTTTATTTTATTTTTTTAATATTTTGTTTGTTTATTAAATATTTGTTTAGGGCTGACGTTTTGTTGTATATGTTGAATTTTTTAACTAAAACTAAATTATTTTATTGATTTAATTTTATATTATAATTAAAATTATTAAAGAAAAATTCTTCAAATTATATTATTAGAAAATAAAATGACCAAAAGTTTTATATTCCACCTTTTACGATTCTATACAAATTATTGTTTATAATTAATTTATTAATTAAACATTTTTTAAGGTATATTAGTCATGGTACTTTTTAAAAAATATTCATTTTGATCATAGTTTTTTTTGTTCATATCATTATTGTTACTATGTCACCTAATATTATTAACTTAATTCTCACTCTAGCCAATCTAAGTGATCTGAATACATGCTAAGTCTACACGTTAATAAACATACTCAAAGTTACACTATCCAATTTATCAAAAGTAAATAATAATAGAAACTAAAATAGTTAGTTTTTTAAAGTTTAGGGATAAAAATGAAATAAATCTAAAATTTCAAAGAACATAATGAAATATATTTAAAACTTCAAGGATCAAAATGGAAAAATATTGGAACTTTTAGGACGTCAGAAATCAAAACTAGATTTAAACCATTTCATTTTCATGAACAGTTTTCCAATTTGATTTTGGATCAATTTTACAGATTATTCAAATTTAAGGTTTAATGTGATGAAAGTATCAAAATTAAATATTAAAATTTAGTCATCAAAATAACATTAAAACAAATAATCTCTCATATATCAATAATAATGGGCATTTAAAACAAAATTTTTAATGTGATTTATTTTTAATTAATTTGCATAATCATGATGATGTATTTAAATTATAAATGGTTAGCAAATCAAAGATTTGGGTATATTTAGGACATCACGAAATTAATACATTGAGAATCGAATCTTTGCATTTAATATAAAACCATGTGCATAGAATTCTTTTATTGTATCTTTTAGTCATTCCAAGCTCTCAATCTCCATAATAATTGAATTTATTAACCAATCAATCTGAACCATCAACCATCTATATTTAATAATCAATAATTTTGACCTTATTGGATACTTTTTTCTTTTTTTATCGTCCTGGTTTCTCTCTCTCACCTTTTTGTACTAAAAAAATGATTATTGTACGGATCTTAATTTAAGTGCTACAAGATAAAATATAACTACTCACTTATGAAAATAAATCTCAAGCTGAATCTGAACTAAAACGAATTGTATCACGCTAAGTAGTAAACATCACTATGAACTATTTGTAAAATAATCCGAGTCGGATGAGAAGCACTTTCATGTATCCTAAAATTATGTTCTCTCCAAATGTGAGAAATATGTTGATGACAACGGTAACCCAAGTATCTTCACAATAGTATGATATTGTCCGCTTTGAGCATAACCTTCACAGCTTTGTTTTGGCTTCACCAAAAATGCTTCATACCAATGGAGATAATTGTCCTCTCTCATATACCATGAATCAATCCATTCCCTAGTCAATGAGAGACTTTGTTTGCATTTCCCTCATAAACCCAACAATCATCCCCTTAAACAAAGTACCACCGAGTCTCCCCTTGAACGAGAGTTTGCTCTTATCCAAGGCTTCTGCCACATCTTGATAGAACACACCCATGGATTACTTCGTGACTAATACCTTCTGAGGCTCACCACTTCTTTTTTCGGCACCCGAAGATTTCATTGATACAGCTAGGTTTAGACCATGGCTCTGATACCACTTATTAAGGACAACGATACCTTGAGTATCTCCACAATGGTATGATATTGTCCGCTTTGGGCATAACCCTAACGACTTTGCTTTTGGTTTCACCCAAAAGACCTCAAATCAATGGAGATAATTATCCTCTCTTATATACCATGGATCAATCCATTCCCTAGCTAACGTGGGACTTTGTTTGCATTTCTCTTACAAACCCAACAAAATAGCTAGAGGTGGTCCAAGAAATTCTTTATACTCTATTTCTAGGTGAACAACCTAGCTCTACTAATGCGACAAATCCATGCAAGCTTGGTATCTTATAGACAAATACGTCAGTCCATTGAGATATGATATGCTACGAGTGAATATTTGAGACCTGAAAATTGATGTGAAGAGCTCGTCGATGCAATCATACCTTAATACCACCAAATATAAATTTGCCAAACATGCACTCAAACGAAATATGGTCCTAAGTTTGAATCTCATCGTAATAAAAGAACATACTCAATTGGAGTAGAAGGACATCAAGGACATATAAAATCCCTAGTCCATAACGATCACGAATAGCCAACCAACTCAAAAAGAAATATTTAGGGATACAACCAACAAACAATACTAAGACACCTAAGAGCTTCTAGAACGAAGGACACCCCAAGCATTGAGACAGAGAATAACCTCGAGGTCGAACCTAGATATATAATACTATCACCATCAATCCATAGACGAAGGATCACAACTACCACATAAACTTGCACATCTAAAAAGATAAACGGGAGATAAATATATGTTTATAAATGATTTTCAACCCTTCCATCTTTTAATATAGTAAAGATTTAATTTCTATTCTCATCATAAAATTTTATACCTATTTTATTTTGGGAGTTCTCTAAACTTTGTATAAAATAATTATTTATTCAAGTTTCGTTCATCATTTAAAAAATTATAAATTTGTGATATTTGATCTATATTGTATACACTTATTCACAATAATTAATTGATTGGGTAAATCTACGAAATAAATGTCTAATATGCTAGGTGTTTATTTTTATTTTATTTTATTTTTTTAGTAGGATGAGATTCGAACTTACCATTTCAATTATGGTTGAGCTTCGTTTTGGCCATAAAATAGTTTATTAAAAATAATTGATAGCAAGGATAAAAATAATATTTTTAATGCAAAGCTAACCACTAAAACAAAGCACACATTCGGGAACTAAAATAAGATTTAAACATGTTATTTATTTTAAGGATTTTTTACTAGGCATATTTATAAACATAAATCAAATCCAATATTGCAGAAGAAAATGAGTGTTATAGTCAACCTTTTAAAATGGAAAGCTGTTGATTAGAAGTTGTTGATCTATATTTTTTGAAAGTTTCTTTTCCGTAATAGTTTTTTTGTTTGTTTTTTTTCTTTTCCAAAATGCATCTGAAACTTAGTCAAAATTCAAAGATAGAATTAAAAAAAAAAACTATTTACTATTATTATTTCAAAGATTAGGTTAGAATTTTAAAAATGATTAAAAAAATGGAAAATGTACCSAGAAGAAATTATTAATAAATACTTATTTTAAAAAAAAGATTATTTTCCCCATTTTTTCAGGTTTCTAAGAGAAAATAGTGGAACTATTATTATTATGATTCTACTTTTCTTCTGAGTACAACAATTCGAATGAGGATTCAAACCCATGATCTAATTATCGTTGAGCTATGCTCATGTTGACTATTAAAACTATTATTTTTACTTGTAGTTAGAGTAAAGACATKTATGACTCATTTAGTGACGTTTTTGTTTCTTTCTGTTTTCTCTTTTTTAATTAAAAAAAAGAATTACATGGCCTCCAACTCCCATRGATTCAAGAATGATAAAACAAAATCATTATTTGTATTGGAATAAATTAGAAACAGAAACAAGAAACAAAAAACTTATTTTTGTTGTTTCCAAAATTTCTATATAAYTTTGAGATTGTTTCTAAAAAATGAGAAACAAGAAACATGAATATTTGTCAAATGCTTAGATTTCGTAATAAAATTAGAAACAAGAAATGACACTAATGATTAAGAATATACCAAGATCACCTTTACATGATGTTTTACCCGAATTCTTGTCACTCCTTGGGATTTGTACTCGTGGAGAAAAATGTACCTGAAAACAGAGGTGAACACCTTGAAAATCAAGTTAGTCTCAAACCAAAGTATTTGGTCTCATGTCGAGCCACCAAATTCGTGTGTATCTTTGAATGGAGCTCACCTCTGATATTTATAAGTGACTGGAAATATGAATTGTTGTTTGCCACTCTACACGTCCCATAAATTTCAATGGTTCAACGGTTGTGGTAAATGGGGAGTTAGACGATTGTGTAGCAGTTGAAGTGCAATGGTCGTCTTGAGTTCGAGCTCCCTTTTGATTAGACTCTTTGGTCAGATCTTAAGAGTGTATCATAGGTAGGACGCGATGATTTCAAAGTGTTATACTTTGAACCTCACGCAATCCTTCTCCGAACACATAACATGTTATATGCACACTTTGGACCTTACACAATCCTTCTCCGAACACGCATAACATGTTATACGTCCTCTAACATACGAGAATCCGTCTCCGAATACACATAACATATTATACGTCCTCTAACATACGAGAAGAGGAGACATTTTTCTCAACGTAAAGTATTCTTAAATTAAACCATTTGTATAAGGTGAAAAATATCAATTCAAGAATCTACGTCTGTTCAGGAGAAGTTCCACAAAGGAAAAAATGAAAAAAAAAGAAAAGAAAGGACTCCTTGGATAAACTCAAGAGGTAAAGATGGTTAGCCACTTAGATATGCTTAAGAGATACTTATACGATGAGGTACAAATATTTAACCCGCTTTGCAAGTGACATCACTTTTTAATAGTTACAAAAATAATTTATTGGGTGTTTTGTAAGTAAAAAAATACTTTAATCATGAACACAAATGTTTAATAACAAATTATTTTAATATTATCTACACTCTTAAAAATATTCTAACTTCACCAGAATTGTTTTACAAAATATTTTAAGTTACTCAATTAGACTTTTTCCAAAATTACATGTTTACTCATAAATATAGGACAAGATAACTTCCGTTAATTAAGAAGATGATTGATCCTTACATCTCATTTGAATGGTAATACACTAAAAGAATCAAGCCTCCCGAAGATGGCGTAGTGGTAAAAATATAGGACCTTATAATAGTACCTAGGAGAACTTGTGTTGGAGCCACACGACATCGATTTAGATAAGAAAAAAAATATTCCCAAAAATACATATTTTGTAATTAAAAAGGTAAAAAGAGTAATGGGAAGTGAAAAATACAATGTGAGAGAGAAAAATTGCCTCCCCTAAAGCTAGTGGTGGGTTTGACTATTTTTAAATGGAATTGTCGGCTGCCTTTGAATTTTTTTTAAGGAAAAAAAAAAAGTATCCAAGTTGATTAACTTAACCCCAGATCACATGGGTGAAAGGGAATGAATGGGAATTGGGATATGGGTGGCTTTAACCAAAGTTTTTGTTTGTTTGTGGGGGCAGATCATAACTCACATGTTCCACTAATCCAAGCTTTTAACCTTATTCCAAAATTCAATTATTTCATTCCACACCTCTCCCAATTAAATATGTTTGAGGGTTTTAGGCTTTGAATCTATTATTTTTGTTATGTGCTATCTAATTAGTAAACTACTACCCTACTCGGTTCAAGATGACTTTTGAAGATAGTTTTTAAAGTAAAATATTTTTCTTATAAGAAATTGAGTAGATATTAATATTCATGGGATTCCATCTCAAAATCAATTGACAATGAGAAGAGTAGTCCGTGTTTATTATAAACCATTGTAAGGTTCATTTTTTTTCCAATGTGGGATCCTTAGCATGCCCCTTTAAGATCGTTGCTCTTTTGACTCATCGATCTTGGTCGGATCCCATTTTGGACCAGATGCTCGTTTGAACTTTTAGACTTTGATACCATATTAAGATTCATGAGGTTCCATTTGAACAATATTATTAGGAGTGAGTTTGAGATGAGTTTATATATATAGCTTTAGATAAAAGAATTTATCAAATAATTGATTAAATACTTCACTATTCTGAAGCTGGTAGTTAATCGATTTTGTAGATTGATTATAGTAGATGGTGTTAGAGTGGAAAATGTGACCTGCCACGTGGAGAACTAAATCATATCCTTGTTGATTGAAGGAAACACTATGCACTAAAGGAAACTAAATCATATCCTTGTTGATTGAAGGAAACACTATGCACTAAAGGAAACCAGCTAACTCATTTGCCAATGACCTAACAGAATGATTACATGAGCTCTACCACCTGACACCCTATACATAGGAATTGAATGTTATTCCGACTTAAAGTATGCAATATGATGTCTTGGCTTGAAACTTAAGATCGGCCTTACTGACCCAAGTGTTGAAATGTTTGTTTTCTTTGTGCAGGATTTGCCTCACTAAGCTCCACTAGTAAAAATTCGATTTTTCGTGACGTTTTTTAAACGTCACAAAAACCTTTTGTGAAGTTTTTGACGTCATCACCTATACGTCCATCATGAAAATTATACGTCACGAAAATTAGCACACGTGACAGTTAAAGACCATCATGCAAAATATAGGCTTCCGCGACGTTTTCTAAACGTCATGAAAAATGGTTTCGTGACGTTTTAAGACCGTCACAATTAAAACTTTTCACGACGTTTAAAAAACGTCACCGTAAATGAGTAATCGTGACGACATTTGATTTTGTGACTGTTATACAACGTCACGGAAAGACTTTGAGTAGCGAGAAAAGGTCATGTGACATCATTTTGTGACGTTTTTAAACGTCACCAAAAAAAATTTCATGACATTTAAAAATTGTCACAAAACACTTTTGTGACTATTTAAAAACGTAACGAATTATTTTATTTTGTGACGATAAAAAAAATCACAGAAAATGTATTTGATTTTGCTTGCAGATGTGTCACGTAATATTTAAATATCATATAATTAAATTGTCGATCGAAATCGCAAATACATTAATTTAGATAACAAAGTTGAAATATAGTGGGAACAAAGTATTCTCGAAATATTCTCGGACTTGCTAGTACATTATAGTAAACATGTTCAAATTCCTACAAACACAAATTACAGAATTAAACAAGTCTCACATACCAACTCCAACAAGAAAGCTCATCCATCAATTAGTTGCATCCCTAATTGTCAACTTCTTTGGGTTCGTGAAAGACCTAATGAAAAAAACAATACCCAAGTTAGATAAATGAATAACCAAAGATAGATAAGGGAAGAAAGTCACCCCTAAAAGAACGAGTCTATCTATTAAATGTAACTTAAAATTCAATAATAAACCATAGTTCATGAACTTAAAAAAAAAAAAAAGAAACTAGGAGTTACTCAAAACAAATACAAATCAATACCACTCATCCCTCCTTAAGCCAATTTCTTCTTTGCTGATCTGTCTTCAACTAAGAGAGAAAAGAGAGATGCATCGCACTTAAACAGCAAGAACACTTGTTCCCATAAGCCAATTCCATAAGTGCACTGTACASGAAAATATCATTTAAAACTTTAATTTGATGAGGTTGAAAATGAAAATCAAAGAAACTGACTTCGGCATARTCATCCCTCCACTTTTTAATACAAAAGAGAGAATTCTAAGTACTCACCTACTTTGATGWTCTAACTTGAAAAATAAAGATCTACACGCCATGGTTTATCATGTACGGGTAAGCTTGGATATTGCACGTCCTGTASAAGAAAAGTTTCATATTATACTCAGACACATCAAAATATGAGATTGAAATGGACAGAGAATACMCAATTTAAACTGGTTGCTAATGGCCTMATTGCTATTAGTTTCTTTAATAKGTTCCTTCYATCTGATCACACATGCTTAATACCATAGAATCTRCTTACCATCCAAAAAAATCTACAAGTTCAGGCATATGGAARTCTAAGGCATACAAGCATGCCATAATGTGATCCAAATATAAAGTGAAGAACCCTCCCAGCTAAGGTCTAACTACCTTGAATTAACTTCAATATAATAACCACASTAACTAAAACGAGCTTGACTTAAGAAGCAGTAGTAAAGTACAGTAAACAATAGGAAAAAATTCAAAAAATCAACCATACATCAAATTCCTTTTATACCGACTTATGGCTTGACTAAGGCTTAGCTTTATCAAAGATGCAAAATTTAATTATGCYATTGTTACTCCAAGAGAAAGCATGATCCTATTATATTCAAATAACAAAATTTAGTTCCAATAATTGGATCGWGATTCAATACACAAAAGTTAATTTCACATTATTAACACACAAAATCAAATCTAAGAGATCTTAAAAACATAGGCCAATCTACTGCATGGAATGGTTGTAAAATCAAGTATGACAGCATCCCAATAATATTAAGTCCAGCAGATATAAATGTTATTTTTTCTCTAGTTTTTCAACTTCTYGTGGCTTTTTCTTTTTTTATTGCCCTCATGTCTTCTTTATTTTGTTCTTTAAATAAAGTTKTTCTCTCCATGAAAAGTAAAGCACTCCATAGAAAACAAACCCCAGGAATTGAATTAAAACTCCCACGAACCAACAAGAGAATTAACTTCAACAACCAAGACTAAACAATAAAACGACCACTTAKTTTTCAAACACAACCAAGTAAGCAATAACATAACTATTAATCTTTAAGAAGCACAATCAACTAAAATACATAAACAATCCTGATTTCCATAAACTCCTTTAGTCAAAACAGATCATCGTCAACTTTCAGATAACCAACAAGATTTAATCCAACATGTTGAAACTCATCATTAATATATCAAGAGCAACATCTATAAAGTAATATAAACCACAAACAATCATGCAACCAATACTCATAGGCACACAAGCACACAAACAATTTATACATCAAAGAACAAACATTCCTACAAATAAGAACTACTTACTACTAAGGGTCCTAACACGCTACTATTGGGGAGTGGGGGACGTCGTGCTGCCGTGGACCGACGGAAGGAGAGCAAGGAGTTGTTGCCGCTGAACCAAACACACCGTCGTGGGTGCTACAGTCGTTGCCGCTGCAGTCTGATGTCGCGTGAGGAGTACGCCGTCGGAGAAGAAGAAGAAGAAGAGGGTTGGGGGAGGGGCGATTGAAGAAAAAGGAGAAGGGAGGAAGAAGAAGAAAGGATAAACAGAGATTTTAGGGTTTGTTCCTTTTTTTTATTTTCTTTCTTTTTCTTTAATTTCTTTTTTTCTTTTTACCCAAAAGAAATAAATCAAAATAAACCAAACAAAAAATAGACTAAAGTAAAAGAAAAGAATTTTAATTCTTTTCCAAAAAGAAAACTCATTTTAAACCAAAAAAAATTTGAGAAATTTATTTAAGAGATTAACTTAATTTTAAAACCCGAGAATAAAAACCAAAAGGAGAAATTAAATTTTCAAACTCTTGGAATAAGATTTATTTAAAAATTTCTTCCAAAATTTGAAAACTTAATTTATTTTAATCTAACAAAATTAAACATGAATTCTAATGGATAAAAAATTAGAACTCTGAATTTAGAAAATCTAAGAAATTAAATTATCAATTTAGGGAAAAATTCAAAGGCACAAATTAAATCTTAAAATAAYCGAGCCATAGAACGTGGGGCGTTACAGAAGGGGTGGGAGGCTAGGGAGGAAACGAAGACARAAGCAAGTCTTTGTGATGTTTTTAACTTTCATGAAATCTCTTAATTTTATGACCTTTCGTGATGTTCAAAAATCGTCATAAAGTACAAAAAAAAATATTGAATCTGTAAATATATGTTACTTCCACCTATTTGTTCGTTTACCAGGTTCGGCACGAACTAAAAAAAATGTATTCAATATTTTGCAACATTTTTAAATATAATAAAATTTATAAATTACATATTCACTTTTCGTTACATTTAAAATATATGAAAAATTTTGGTATTGAAATATATAGATAAAATGAAAAAGTCAAAAATAAAATTTACAATTGTTTGGAAGTTAATATTTAAATAATATTTTGACTTAAATCTATTTTTTAAAATCTATAAATTTAAGGGTCCTTAGAGTCAATGTCGTTGCTCGCCTTCACAAACTTTGTCAAATTCTTCATGAAATTGTAGTTTAACTTGAAAACATATGGCAATCCAGGTGGAGCAGACATGACACTCACTAAAGAAACAAACTAAAATTCCTAATGTTAGATAATTGTGGATTCAAAACAAGCTAATTGGGCCCAAAACTAAGGCTTAATTTCAATAGGTTTTTTTGCTTAACACTTACATACATATATATGTTTGCTTTGCCGTCAAAATGAGAGTAGTGTTGTTGCACACACATTGAGTTGCGGCCAAGAGAAGTTGCAAAACCCTTTTTTGGTGTTGTTGCATCAAAAGAAAAAAAAAGATGGCGGCAGTGGTGTTTGGTTGGCAGAGGAAGAAAAAAAAACTTGATTTTTTAGGAGCAGATTTGTGTTGGTGCACAATTGGGGCAGTGGCGGCAAATCGGCAGAGAACAAAAGGAGAACAAGGGTTTGTAGTGCTTTGTCGGCAACCCGTTCTCTTAAGGTAAGTAAGATTTTTCGTTCTGTATTCCTAAGTATCTATTGGCGTAGTGCTTAGAAGCTAGTTGGCCATTGTTGTGGCATCTAGGGAGTGCTTTGTAGAGCGTTTGTGAGGTCCATTGTATTTATCCCAAAATCATAGTAGAACCCGTTGTTGCGGAAGACTGGACGTAACCCATAGTTGGAGTGAACTAGTATAAATTGTTTGTGTCGTTTTCTATATTTTCCTTATTTTTCTTAGTACTGTGTGTGACTTAGTTTTCATTGACAAACTGTGGAAGGGGAAAATATTATTGGTGAGTAAAATTTCCCAACAAGTGGTATCAGAGAGTAGGTTGCAGAGTCATGAGAGATAAATATCAAGCACACCATTACTATGAAGGGGTTCTGAAGTTCAGTGGAGAGAATTTTAGTTTTTGGAAGATGCAAGTAAAAGATCTTCTTACGTGCAAGAAGATACACAAGACTTTGGGGGAGAGACCAGCGGATATGACAGACAAAGCTTGGAATGAGATGGATGGGCAGGCCGTTGCAAATATCAGAATGGCACTATCAATGGGGGTATGTAGTCTCGTGGCGAAAGAGATGACTGCAAAAGAGTTGTTGAAGGCCTTGCAAGACAGGTATGAAAAACCTTCTGCCAATACAAAAATATTTCTATGGACGAAGTATTTTAATATCCACATGGAGGAGGGAACCTCGGTGAATTCTCACATTAATGAGCTCACCGATATCTTGAACAAGTTAGAAGGGATGGGTGTCAAGATTGAAGAGGAGGTGAAAGCTATGAGGCTGTTGACGTCTTTGCCTGACGGTTGGGAGACGATGAAGGACGCGGTGTCGAATTCGCTAGGAGAAAATAGCTTGAAGTTTTCAGCTATTTGTGATGCCGCCTTATCTGAAGAAGCCTAGAGAAAATTAGGAAAAATGTCTGTAACTACTTCAGGGGTAGAAAATGGGGTTGAATAAGCTTTGGTAGCTCAGTTTAAGGGGAAGGGCAAGATGAAGTACAACGGGAAGCAGCAACATAGGAATAATAGGGGTAGTGGGAGTTCCAGTGGAGAAGTTGAATGTTTTTACTGCCATAAGAAGGGCCACTTCAAGAAACACTGCAGGAAGCTTAAAGAGGATCAGGAAAATGAGGACACTCTAAATTATGTGTCAGCGGAGGTGTTAGCTTGTATTGAGGATAACACAACACCTGTAGACTGGTCATCAGAGTGGGTAGTGGACAGTGCAGCTTCGATGCATGTAGCTTCAGACAGGAGTTGGTTCACATCCTTTACTACAGGAAATCATGGTGTGGTGAAGATGGGAAATGAGAAACTCTCCAAGATCAGAGGAATTGAGGATGTTCGTTTGAGAACTGACAATGGGGCCGAGTTAATATTGCATGATGTGAGGTATGTACCCAGTTTCAGGATGAATTTGATATCAGCAGGGAAGCTGGATGACGAAGGCTACAGAAGTGAGTTTGTAGAGAACAGATGGAAACTCATGAGGGGATCCGAGATAGTGGTTGTTGGCCACAGAAAAGCTTCAGTGTATTTGTTGAGGTTTGGTGTTGCCAGAGGATTAGAGAGACGGATTATGCACAGGGCTGCAGATAGTTCAGGGGGAGACTTGAAAGAACTAGCAGCATTGACAGTCAGGACAGATTAGGAGAATCTGCCATCAGTTCAAGTACAACAGCTGGGAAGTAGAGGAAAAGGAAAGAGGAAAAACTCAGTGAGGTGTTCAACAGACTGTCAGTTTCGAGCCCCAGTTGTCAGA
>NW_019104597.1:0-17393 GCF_001995035.1 Momordica charantia
TTTGGGCTTTTAAGAAGTATAAGAAATGGTACAAGCGGAATTGCCACACTTGAACTATGGAGAAATCGACAAGTGGTTTTGAGATAATCATAAACTATGGTTTAATCTTAATTGAGATGATAATATTAATTATTAATCCCTAAGTTATATTGTTTTACTTTTCCTTATTTGTTTTTTTGGGAATATATATTTTAATATAAAGTCTTAATCATGGTAGATCTAAAATCCATATTTGATCTAAAATTCATATCTTTATTTTATATATATATATATATATATATATGAGGATTGTTCATTTATTCATACAAAAGTTACATTGACAAATACAAACATTCTTTTATTATTATTTTTTTAGTACAAAATACAAGCATTCATTCTCCCAAAAAAAAAAAAAGATTATGAAATCTTTTCAAATATTTATTCCAACCACAGTTTGACAGCCCAATTTTAAAAATCTTTTATTGGGTTAAAAATTATCAATTTACTCCTACATTTTAAATATGGTAAATATTTAATATTTGAAATTTAAAAAATTTCTAACTTCAACTACATCCCAAATCCTTGAACTTTAAAAATTTCTTCTATTTAATTCTTTGTTGTTAATACTTTCACAAAATGTTAACATGGTTTATTTGTTGTATATAAATGTTGTTTAATTTGATGTGACGCACATAGAACAATTAAATAATGAATATATTCAATTGCTAACATGAACATAACTCAACGGTAACTGACACATGTTTCTGATAAAAGGCCATGAGTTAAAAAGTGACTATTTTGATTTTATTTCTTTTTATCACAATCTTAAAATGAACAAAGTTGAAAGCATAGGAACCAAAATGAATACTTTTGGAAGTACAATGACGAAAATAGTGTAGATGTCGTTGTTGAACGACGCTCATACTGGCAACTGATATCTATCTAATAACTATGATACACCAACATTTCTCAACTATGTTAAAGGCAAATATTATATGTCAAACATTTTGTAAAGTTCAAGAACGTGACTTGAAATTTAGAAGAATAGAAGGGAGACAGTTTCAAACCTAAATATCTTAACATTGTATCACTAAATAAATACTCTATTAGCCCCACAAAATTTTTTCTTTTGAAATCGATTTTGAGTACTTTTGATAGGAAGTTAAAAATGAGTGTCGACTTTGCTCATGAGTTACTGATCAAGCAGAAAAGGACATGCTGGTTTTTTTTCTTTTTGCTTTGCTTCGAGAATTTTGAAAAAAGAAAAAAGGTATTCCTAAGCCTTCTTTTTAAAAATCCACGAAATTTCTGAACTCTCACTTCATTACTTATATGTCGATCCCCTATCAACTCATGATATTCTCCACTAAATTTCCTAAACATTTTTTCAATCTCTACTACTAGTATGTACACCAAATTAATTTAAAAAAATTTTCCCCTCTTTTTTCCACTTCCTTCCCACACTATTCTTCTCCACCAAAAAGAGCGATTATAAATAACCTTTATCAACGTCCATCTTCACATGACGATTTGAAAGGGAGTTTTATGTAAAAAAATATTTAAATCATGACTAGTGAAAACCTATCTCTCTACATTGACTACCATTGAAAAATCGACCACACTCTTTATTTTCTTAAAATATTTTTCTATTTTTTCATGTCTCTCTTATTTGTTCTCACGAGAAATAACCTAAATATTATATATATACAGCAAACAAACTATTGGGGATTGGAAACTTATCCACACTACGAGTAAGGAAAAGAGGAGATGATGTCATAAACATGGAAAAAAGAGGCCTTCTTTGCAAAAAAGGAAAAAAAAAGTTTGGACTTCTTTGCAAAATTTCCATGAAAAAAGTCCAAAAAACAAAACACTGAGCAGATAAGAGAGAACTGATTTCCAGAACCAGAGCCAACCACAGCGCATCCATGGCTTCTTCCCTCTCCAATTTCTTCTCCTTCCTCTTCCCCACCAAACCCCCGCCGCCCAAATCCCCGCCGCCCCTCGCTTTCTCTCCTCCTCCGGCGACGGCTCAGATTCAGCCCCTCAAATCCAGAGATGGATCGCTTACCCTGAAGCCCCAACATGAACAGGGTCCGAGCCACTCCGAGCCCTTGTCCGCCGAATTGGCCTCCCTCATCTGCCCCTCCCTCGCCTTCGCCAACACTCTCTTCTTCAGATCAGCCTACAATGTGCAGGTGGTCGTGGATGATAACGAGCCGGAGGAGAGGCTTCTCAACAGATTCCGGCGAGAGGTCATGAGGGCCGGCGTCATTCAGGAGTGTAAGAGACGGCGATTCTTTGAGAACACGCAGGATGTCAGGAAGCGCAAGTCTCGCGAGGCTGCCAAGCGCAACCGCCGGAGGTCTGTTCTTTTGGTTCTGGAATTTCTTCCTTCTGGTTTCTTTTGAGATTTGTGTGTTCTTGCTTCTAAAATCTCTGCGATCGTTTCTTGGTGCTTCGGTTTCTTGTGAGATTCTCTTGCTTGGAACTGTTCTTGTTCTTTTGGGTGTTGAGTTTGATTACTAGGAGAATGATGGGATGATAGAGGATTTAGGTTTTGTTCTAGGTAGAATGAGAGATAAAGAAGTAACCTCTGAATGAGAAATCCTCTTGATTACTAATGCGAAAACCAAAACTCATAGTCATGTTGTAAGACTGGAATGATGGATAAAGATAAATGTGAGGGAGGGCATGTGTTCTGTTCTAGACCGGCTCGCTTAGTCTTCAATACATCGTCAATACGACGCAGCAGCCTCTGAGCTAAAAACCGCTCATAGGGTGTTATGGAGTTAGCCAAAGATAAACGCATATAAAAGGATAGGTGCATAGACTCGATGGAAACTGTTCTAACAAATGGAGTTGACTACGTTCCTTTAGTAAAGGAACGAATCGATCCTTCTTTCATTTCTGCCGTCTTGATTTTGACAGCGATTATCATTATAGGATTCTATTCAACTGAGATTTTATGATTTGGATGATGAACACAGGCGCCCACAGCCAAGATTTACACCACAGAACAAGCAGGATGTGCCTGCAACAAAGCAGGAAGCTGATGATGACAACTGGGATTTACCTGAAGAAGACAATTCCTTATTAACCTAATCCATTAGTTCAGTCTCATCAAAATGTTTAGTGTTTTTTGTGGTCATCTTTTGATTTTGGGAAGCTGTTGATAACCTGTAATGTAAGTTGTTTTCATGTAATACCTTCTTGAATTGGGAAGTTTTTGCAACGTTCCTTTTGAATGAGTAGAAATGATCCTTTTACATACCAATTTAGGCCAACTCCACATAAAGATCATCTCCAAGAAAAAGTTAATCTCTGGATGAACTTGGGATTCTACTGTTATATTAGAATCAGACAGTAAAAAGTTTTGATTTTTGAAGCTTATGAGTTACATAATCCATAGCTCCAACTCGCAGTTCGAAAGCAATATCAAATTCTCAAACCATGAATCGTTACAATTTTCTAAAAGATAACTATATCGGTTTCATCTATAAATTTATTTAACCCTTGAAGAAGACGTTTCTTCTTAAGAAAGAAAAGCTGTCTCTATAATTTGATGCTACATTCTACTCAAGATCCACCCGATTTCTTCATTGATCATATATCATGACAAAAGTAACTGGTTTTTATTGTATCAACCATAGACCTAATTAATTGATCAAGTAGATCCGTTATCCATAGAATAAAGTATTCTATGCATACCTCTTTCTTCATATTTCAACTTTTTATGATCAAGTAGATCCCTTTATCCACAGAACAAAGTTTCTAAGCATACCTATTTCTTCATATTTCAACTTCTATGGTTCAAGGAAATAATAAGTCAAATAAATCTATTTATTTTGGAGGTGCATTTTTGAATAAAAATATTTCCTCCCTCGTGTATCCCGAAGTGTAACATCATATGCTTTAATTGTCGATTCTAGTATTGAGCGAAAGGTGTAACCTATGGATTAAGTAAACTCTACTCCACTAGTAAAATAGATAGTAGAGGGAAGAAGCACTACACCTAGGAATGAGCAACACGAAAACTTTATTATATTCATTTTCCTTATCAAGATCGGAACTTATAAAAATAGTTGGGACGACAAACATTCATTTTTGGGTACCTGTAAGCATCAAAGACTGTTGAAATGACTCGTTCCTAAAAATTTAAAGGCATTGAAGACAAAGAAATCGTTAAGAGTTACCAGCAGTTGTAATGTGTACACTAGTCCAGACTCCTAAGAGCTGAATTGGAGGAGGAAGAGAGCCTCCAAGGAAGGCCATTCTAGCTATCTTCAGCCAAATGGGGGTTGTATTGAATTCATGGCTTTACAAATACCAAAAGTTTAGGAGGATTCATCATTGAGCTTCAAATTAAATGCCCCTTTTCCAGAAGATGGCATAAGAGTCATTATACACCAGAGAAACATTGTAAAGAGAGGAAAAAAAAAAAAAAAGGCTCTCCTCTGCTTTTCTACAACTCTGATTTCTCACTCTATAATGTATTCTCAAAACCATGTATTTTGATACAACTCCAACTCCAACTCCAACTCCAACCCCAACTGGGTATGCTTGAAGCTTCAACCTAATATTACGTCTCAGTGCTCTCACAGCCGTTTCTTTTTCTTCTTCACCACTTTCTTTTTCTTGAGGGGAACTCTTTGACCCCTCTTGAAAATGGCCAAAACCTCAATACTGCAACCAAAACCAAATTCGTGTCGTATAAACATATAAATAAACTTACCGCTGTCAGAAAGCATAGGAGAATTAAGAGTTTGAATAGCACCAACCAATGTCTTGAGTCGTTTAAATTGGACGAGTAAGTTAAATGGATCGTTGGTTGAAAAGGTCATGCACATTCTTCAAAAGTAGAGGTAGAATGTTGAAGTAGAGAGAAAATTAAAGACATGATACTTTTCCTCGTTTCTAGATATAGTACTTGCATGATACACGTACATATTGGCGGAAGAATAACTTATCCTCACCTATTTGTGCATATGTTTTTGCTTGTCCATACAGAATTGTTCCTTGTACCCCAAAAGCAAGAAAATGTTTATGGTTTGATGTCTTTGTTGGGTAAGAACATATGATTTGATTTCTTCCTTGTACCCTCCTCAATGACATGAAAAACGACCTCCGGCTTTGTTCAAATTTCAAGATCATAAAAATTTACTGCAACTCTTGTTTGTCAAATCCTTCATCTCCATTAAGGAACATAAGAGTATTTTGGGGTTGTCAGAGAAGACTAAAGTCTCTCTTCCTCTAGTGGGGCCCCCACAATGCCAAACATTCCCCTTAAGCTGAACTGGTGCATCTTTTGCACAGCACAGGTCATGTGGACAAACTGTTAACCATATTTTTCTAGGATGTTCTTATGCCCTAAGATTTAGTGGAGAATCCTACAGAACTTCAATTTGTCTTTCCCCTCCCTCCTATAGTGAAGCAGATTATGAACTCCTATCTTTGAAGCCAACCTTTAAGGGAAAATTAAGATCCTTCGGTTCAAGACTATTCAAGTAGCTTTTTGGTGTCTTTGGCTTGAAATGGACAGAAGAGTCTTCCAAGCACCCCACTTTTTCTCTCTAAATTGGAATGGCTTTAGTTTAGTCCATTGCAAACTTTTGTATATTTCACTATACTTCAAGAAAGTTTCAGTTTCTTGTCTAAAAATAATAATTAATAGAGTAAAAAGAAAGAAGAAAGAGAGGGAAAATAAACTGAGGTAGATGTTCAAGTCTTGGGATGTTTAAAAACAGATGCACGAGGCAAGAGCTTAACCATGCTTATAGTCTACCTTTGCCGAATCAACATGAAGGAAATATGATCATTACCTCTGAGTGCCAGGAAAGAAATTAAAACCATGGGCCTTCTCCAAATGCCACGCCTTACTAGACAGTAACATCTTGCAATCCTAGTAGTAAGAGAAAGAAAAATTAGCTATAATCCATATTTTCACTAAACACGTCAAAAATACATGTAATTTTCTTTCCTTCTCCTTCTCCTTCCTAGAGAAGGTGGACGGAGAGCAGGAAAACAGTTGGGTTTGATGGAATTTAATGGCAGCCTTTATTGTAGAAACTTACCTCCTTGAAGCTTTCCCATCCACAACTTATATAAAGAAGGGTATGAGGCAGTGATTGATTTTGATCTGAAGATGTACTCCCGATTTGGACTGTTTCTTCCCTTGCACGTAAAACCCATGGCCTCTTTTCATCTTTCTTCTCCATCAAATGTGAACTGGAGATGATATCCAAATTATAATGAACAATAATGCGTCAGGAGAGGAAAATTTAAAAGCCTTAGGGGCCATCTAAACAGCATTGTCTTGAAAATATCCCAAGATGGGTAAAAGTAAATCCAACCTTTTAGATGATAACTTCACCTTATGCTCTAGTGATGATATATCTCGCAATGTATCAGCAAGTGATGCATCCAAACCTTTTCTTGGAGGATCGACAACAACTACATCTGATCCCAGAATCCAAGTAACAGGCTCCTGTACAATTATTAGATACAAAAAAAAAATAGCAATGTTGGTAATATTATAGCTACACAAAAGGCGAGATAGTAGGACTCGTTGCTAGTTCTTGAGTGTTCTTAATGCTGGTGTAAGTTTCATATGCAGGAACATACTAAAGAATCGAGATGTCCCCAAATACAAAAGAATTTATGATGATGTAGCTATATCGTAGGCAATTAAAACACTACTAGGGCTGGAGTACCAACTTTTGAAGTGTCTGCATGGTGCCAGCTGATGCTGCTATCAACTCTGTCTGGCAGACRTTCAACTGTCTTCTCAAATGATAGCTTAGACTCTTTATTAACTTCAACGCACTTAACAGATCTGAAAGCAGAAATAACAATGGTTTATCAACTTCCATGTGTAAATGTAATGAAACTTTGAACCCCACGGCATTCATGCATATTTGTCCTCGCCCTTGCCTGCATTTCCTTGTGGCAGCTAATGATAATCCAATTACACCAGCTCCTGCATACAAATCAGCAACTGATGCTCCATAAGGAACGTACCTCTGTAACTTCCGGAGCAAGCTATCAAAAGCCTGCACAAAAAAAGTATATGTCGGATGATTTCCAACGGTGTTATGCCAGGAGAGATAATAGGTGCGACAGCAATAACAAAGTTTTGGCAAAGTTGGAGACTGGATTGACTTGCTGAACCAGATTGAGAACTTTAACCCCACTTTTGAGATCTAGACTTTGAAGGAAAAATCAGGCAAATTCTCCAGCAACCCTCTATTCCAGCACCTTCTACAAGTAAACGATTCCCAGCCCAAAGATCACTGTAATGGAGTTCTAAAAATTCTAAGGGAATTCCAAATCTTCATATGGTTGTTTTGACCAGAAAATCAGTGACGGATTTCAGAAAATAAATTGCAACCCCTACCTCAGCCCCCATTGATGTGTCCTAAATGAAAATGGCACAGAAGGCTGGGGGATCGCCTTTTTACTTTTCTCTCTAAAGCATAATTTGGAATAAGCTTTCCAATCTTTCAATCTTTTGTGTGTAATCCAGCTGACTATTTGCCATCATTTGATGAACAAAACCAAAAATCTATTTGAACCAATGCCATTTGTGATTTGAAAGGAGAATCTCAAATTCATGTCTTCTGTGGTTCGGAAGAAACGATTGGAAATTCCTTGGAGAAGAATCAGAGAGATCTTCTGGGTGCGTGTTAGAATCTTTGTGTCTTTGTGGGCCTCTAGTTCTAAAAATTTTTTGTAACTATGGTGTCTCTCAAATCTTTGCCAACTGGGAGTCTTTTTTGTAACCTTTTGACTTCTCCCTTTTTTGTTCTCTCCTTTTGGTAATGAAAATTAAGTTTCTTAAAAGAAAAGAAAAGAAAAGAGAGCAGAATCATAAAATGTGTTAGCATGGAAGTAATGATGAAGAAGTCTGGGATACCATTCGTGTCCATCTTTCTACCCAGGCCAAACTCAGTTAATATTTTTTAACTACTTACATCTTTAGTTGTTAATAACTAGAGAGTCTTTTTCTTTTTTCTTTTAACAAATAACCTTTCTTGGACTAAATTCTCCTAGAAAAAAATTAGAAGGACAGTCTGCAACTTGGCCTCAAGAGTCAGTAACCGTGAATATCAGAACAAATCAGAATCCCCAGCCAACAATATAAGTAAAAATATATTTCCTAACATGCCTAAACACTAGGTAAGCTCTCTTTGGAGGATTTGTTGGGTCTTAATTTCCTATTTCTTGGCAATTAAAAGGCTTTCTGGAATATGAAACAAATGTATTTAAGAACCTGTGTATTTGCTTGACCAAAACTCGACGGTGTAAGACAAATGTCTATTCCTCCAACATGTTCCCAAAAGTCTCTTTCGCCTAAAAGATGCCTCCACCTATTTCCAAATATTATCTGCAGTACAAGTAAAACTGAATTCATTCAATAAAGGAAAAACTTGTCGACTATGAAGCGAACTTAGCAGTGAATGAGATAGATAAACAAGTATTTATCACTCAGGCTCTTACAATTAAGAAACTTACATTGTTAGTTGATGTTTGAAAATTTGCCCACACAGAATGAACTAGATGAGGGTTACTTCGTGCGCCACCATTTTTCCATAAAAACTGTCATTCAGTACATTAAAGTAAAATGTAAATAGAAATCTTACCGAGTATGATATTTTTTTGGGGGGGTTGGGGGGATAGGGTTTTCAAAACTCACATTAGCTAAAGCATTTAGCTTATCAGAATTCTGTGAAGTTTCATTCCTCGAATTCCAAACTAATGCTATCTGTATCTTACCTGAAAACATATATAATTAAATCAATTGCAGTTTCTCTAAGACCTTAGGCAATGGAATAACTTAACACCAATCAAGTAGTTAGCTTGTAACCATTTCTGTATCTTTCTGAGGAAGGAAGCGACGTGCTATAGGTCGTTACAGCCATCTGCACAAAAATCATTTTTGAATTTTCCATTAGCATCACCATTAAACAAAACAATTTGACTGCTCTATATTAATTTGAGGATCATTGTACTAGTAACCTGAACATATCGCAGATCACCACTCCCCTGATCTTCATCATAAGGCTCTATGTTTAATTCAGTGATACCTACACATAACACCGCAAAAAATATTCAAATAATTCGGCCCCCATATGAAAGCCCCTAACTACAAATGTAAGAACTGTGTACGGATATCATTCTAATTTCATAACGAACACACCTCGTTTTAACAACTGAACAGCCGCATTTATGTTGGGGTGATGAGCTGAAAAATCCAGAAACATTCGAACATGAATAATCACAATTGATAAAGAACAAGAACAAAACATAAAAGCAAGATAAGTAGAAATGGAACCTTTGCAGTCAGGAATATCGACAACATTATGAGTTCCCTCCTGATAGAGTCCAATCATAGGGCTTGTTGACGAGCCACGAACGGCCAATTTCGCACGGCACCTCCATCCCCACTGAAAACAAAGCAACGCACTAAAAATCAAAATCCGACGATTATTCAACAACACTTGATGAATTCTACCAAAACTATGAGCAAGTCAACCAGTTTGCAACTATCAAACGTAAAATCTGAGACTCCAAGACTGTTGAAGAATTGAGTCGCCTCGTCAACGATGACCGGGCGGTGGAGGTTGAACTCGTGCGTACATCCGGAGCACCTAAAACATTCAGAAACAAAAAGGAAATTACTCGGTCGATTGGGTTGAGAGAAAAGAACTGCGATGGAAGCGGAGCATACGATTGAAAGTGAGAGCACTGGAGCGCGCACGCCGGTGAGGCTACTGAGTCCGGAATGGATTTTGCAGCGAAAGACAGCAGAGGTGGTGATGAATCTGATAATGGTGGTGCCGGTGGAGGAGAGGGATGAGAGCGCACTGAGCTGGTAGATAGCTGACAAGTGATAAACCGAGAAGGAGGGCGAGGTGTGAAATAGCACTGAAGCATCGTTCTCTCCGGCGGCCACTGAGTCGCCGGAGCGGTGGTGATAGCTATGGCGGAGCTCTAATGGCGGGAATATAGAGTGGATAACTAGTTACTCTGTCATATAAATATCTCGTTAAATATGATCAAAAAGGAAAAATAGAAGAAGTAAAAATAAAAAAAAAATCAAAAAGGAAAAATTATTAGGCATAACAAGATTTTCAATATTAATTAGGACTCAATTTTATAGAAATGGATATAGAAATATCGATAAAAATAAAAAATTTGTGAAAAATATTTAAATTGATTAATAATTATTTCATCATTTCTAAATAAGTTAAAAATAATTAATATTATTTTTATATCTATATTAGTGATATTTTGTTGATACTTTTAATATTTTATCGATTTTTTGCAATGTATGGAAATGTCGATTTATTTCTGATGTGTTCTGATGTAATATTCTAGACAAAAAAAATTAATATGTATTTATAAAAATATCATTACTTTTTATTTTTAAAAAATATCACAAAATTGACTTTTGGTTGGTTTCGTGTAATTGTATAAGCTATTTTTATAAAATTTTAAAATATATATAAATTACATTTTTTTTTGTGCTATTTCTTAAATTCCCTTTAAATATTTTGGACCGGTCATTTTCAACTTTCCATTCATAGTCAAAACATCCCATTAATTCATGTACTTTTAAAAATGAATCAATTTTGTCCTTTTATTTTCACTTGGATCATGATTTTATCACAATATTTCACTCGCTAAATTTTTTGAAATGTAGCAATAAATTTATATTAAAATGTTTCTCTTGTATATAAAATTTTGGTTAAAATTTGCAAATGTGAACTAAATTATTATTATTATTTAAAGTACACTAACCAAAATAGATTTCTTGAAAGTATAAAGATTAAACAAATTTTGAAAGTATAAGAATCAAAATATACGTTTCGAAAGTACATCGATTAAAATTAAAAGAAAAAAAAATATAAGTGTCAAAATAGTATTTAAATCGAAACTAAGTCATATTTAATCTATTTGCAATAAATCGACAAAAAAAAAGGTCAGAATATCCATAGCTATGCTCAAGTTCAGCAGTCACTTTCCATTTATTGATGGTCAATCGAGGCATGTTTGTGAATTTTTTTCACAAATTTAACTTTACGTATATACATACGTTTTAAAAATTAACTTTGTGTATATTTTTCGTTTGGTTTAATTGTTTTCTTCTTGAATTCATATTTCTTGATCTCAATTGTAATTCTATTTCTACAAAAATCTTTGTTTTAAAGATTCCGTAAATATAATGAGAACTTTTCACAAATTGATAAAGTAGTTTCATAGTTAAATAACAACTTCATTATTTCATCTATTTATATCTAGACTAAATAGATATTTCAATCCTTAATATTTGAGATTATTTTATAATTTAGTCTCTATTATTTAAAAAGTTAAAAAGTTTTAATTTAACAACTTATGTTTTAATATTTTCAATAGATGTTAAAATTGGCTTGGCGCTTGGCTTAATAACAGTGAATTAATAGAAAATTAGATAGGAAAAAGGTTATACTMAGATTTTTTCCCTCCTTTATAAGTTTATGATTAACCAATTTTCATACCTATTAAAAAATGTTAAAACATAAAAAATTAAATTGAAACTTTTTTAAAGAGTAACAACTGAATTTAGAAAACAAAGATTAGGGACTAAAACATACACTTACCCTCTGTATTTTAACATCATTTTTAAGTTATTTTACTTTGTTATATAGAAAAAAAAAAAACCCTTCTCCCAGTTTCTCCAAATTTCAATTGAATCAATTTAATTAACCTATTGTTAGTTTTATTCAAATAACATATCACATACATACAAATAAATTAAACATTGTGTCAAAYTCATTGAATAATTCTCCGAACTTATATCAATCTAAATAACATATATTCTCAACCAAGGGTGAAAGTTTAAATCTCCACCCGAACTAAAAAAAAAACCTCCAAACTAACAAACTCCTAGATCGAGCTGTAATAAAAAAGGATTATTAATGAAAAATAACTTTGATTGTATACTTTTAAATATCTATGAAGAGTGTTATTAGTAAAAAAAAAAAGAAAAAAATGACTAGATTGCTAGAAAGAAGTTAGTATTGGGTGAAAAAATAGATCTATTTCATAGCATGCCTCAACTATTGCTCCGAACACTGTTAATATCATGCTGAACAACATCATTCACTAGTAAATGTAGTGAACATTATGTTACCTGAATTTTTCATTTAAATAATCATTTCTCGWCTCGTAAGATTTACGATGAAATATTTCAGGTCGTCATCAACAACGTGATAATTATATTATACCACACAATTGAGTTTAATGTTGCAACGTTCATCCATGGTAAAACTGCTGCTGAATCTTTATGAAACTCTGCAGCTGATCCTTTTTCATATTGGTTGAGACATGGCTTCATATAATTTAGGGAGCTATATTCTCTGCTTTTCAACCTAATCATCAGTCCCGAAGTAACGATCACCGAATTCGCCCAATCCGGGTATGACACGATACTCATCGTTCAATCCATCATCGATCTCAGAGGTGACAATTTTCAAGGACGGGAATCGTTTGCAAACACAGTGGATTCCCTCGGGGGCCTGGATTCCGGGTGAGCGAAAATTGGCATCAGTATTGGTATTTACTAAGTTTAAACCAATTTGGATAATAGCAGAATATAACTCACAGAGATTAGATTGAGGAATATGATGTGTGATTCTGGAACTCCCTTCTGTATGAGTAGATCAATTGCTTGATTAGCTGAGTTACCTACAAATATCACAAATATAATATACCTTATAATAGGAAATACAGAGCTTAAAACTTATGAAGAAATTTACCAGAGAATAAGAGGATGATAGAATATGAAAAGKAAAAAAATCAAGAATTTTTAAAGAATTTGGGAATATCAGATCAGAGTTATCAAAGAAACCAAATGAAAAACGAAAGCACAACTAATCAGCAGCCCATTAAGCACTTAAAAATCCTCTCAAAATAAAAAGAAGTTATAATTTGGGGGAAAAAACCCTAACGAAGGAGAAATATATCATCAGAGGGACAAATTTCATAGTCTTTCTTTAATCTTTTTTAATTTGTATTGTAACGTTTGTTGGATAACGAATTTTGTACTATTGTCATCATGTAYTGTATTGACGAAGCACATTTTGTTGTTTTGTTATGTTCAATTTGTATGATTAATTTATTTAGAAATATCACTACCTCAATATATCATATACTATCTATTTTTTTTTTAAATAATGTGTCCCCGACGTATCCGTATCCTACACTTTTAGAAATTGGTGTGTCACTGGCTTCGTATCGTATTCGTGTTGGTGCTTCTTAGATGGCCATTCCACCTAACTAAGCTAACAAATCTTGAGAATCAATATACTCATGCATCCAAGTTATGCAGCAATTGTCTACACTAAATTTCACCAAAGGTTAACTTATTGCTGTATGACAGACTAATCATGGATAAAAACGAATTCAAACTAATTATAATAAAAATGTTACCAGTAGCGAGAACGGGATCTAGGAGTAGGACATGTCGCTCCGATATATCATTGGGTAGTTTCTCGTATATCAGCTGTTTAGTTTGAACAAACAAAAAATAACTTTATGATGTTGACTTATCCCCAAAATGACAGAAGAAAACACAAGATCAAGCTCCAACAAACTATAATTCAAGAGAAATATTTTAGTTTCACCTGCTGTCCGTTATCTCCCTCACGGTGAATCAGAATCTTCCCAATTTTTATCCCTTTGCAACATGCTCGCAACGCATTTTCCATGCTTTCCCCACTACATTAGATTTGAGAAAATTGTCAGCAATCAGAATAATTTTCTCATCAACTTTCAAGGAATATCTAATTTTTTCTCAAATTCAGTCCAAAATTTATCACGTTCATCTCAGACATTAGAGTCGCCATTATGCACAGAGCAAGGTTCATTGTTGTGTCAAACTTACCTTCGAACAATGGATACCCCACATAGTTTTTTGCAGAAATCAACCCCAGTATATACAGATGCTGAGATCAAAAGCATGCAGACATTCTCCATCAGTATCCACACACCAGGAAAGAAGGATTAATTTAGACTACAGACAAAAACTCACGGCAAGAGAAAATAGTTAATTGCACAGACAGATTTCAGTAAGTACAAGCCTCGTTACTTCCTCAACTCACCCGTTGGAGTGACCACTTGTTTTTCAGTAAATGGTAAATGGCCAAGACCGTGCTCCACAACCTGAAAATCAAAAGAAACGAAATCTATAAGGATGTTGAGATTCATCAACTTTCCTGGCTCAATAAAACTTGCATTTGAACTTTGTAGCAGAAAGTACCAGACGAATAAGTCGATCCGAATAGAACACAAAATCATGCTTGGAAATTTCCCGGTCTCGAATTAATGTATGCATACCTCGTATCTGTGACATTCAGTTATGTACGTGAGATTATGGAGAGCAGTAACAGCTCAAATRAGTAGGGGAACAGTTGTATATGCTTTAGCCTCGTCTGAAACAAACAACTAAAACTATTTCCAGATTTCTGCTAACCTCTCAACCAGTGGCTAGACAAAGTCAACAGGCTCATATCTCAAGCAACAAATGAGTCACATCTTTATTACCAAATTTTTCAGATTTTTTTTCACATAATCGAGTTTACTACTGCACAACTCTATCTGTCTTCACGGTCTTTTCCAGCCCAAGGCTGGTGAGGTGCAGGTTGTTTCTGGTAAGTAATGAAGTGTAACAATCTGGACAAACAGCTGAAGGTAAATATTTTATCGCTGTTTGCCTGGTCCTTTAGGGGAGGGAGGGGAACAAAACTTATCAATTACAGAGAATTGCCAATTGAAAATGCTATACCTGAAATGTTGACTGAATGACAGTAACTGTGGGATATATTTTGCATAGGTCATGCTGGCCTAACTTTGTATGGATGTGTTGCACAATCAAATCAATTGCAACATGGTTATCACCCCCACGTGGTATGATCACATCGGCATACTTCTTTGATGGCAGAACGAAATCATCAAAAGCAGGCTTAACAAATTTTGCATACTGCACAACACAAATGGAAATATTTCACTGAGTATTTAATGAACTTAACATCAAATGTCAAAGGAATGCCAATCAGATGTTTCATACTGAAGTATCACCGTTCTCACCATAAAACTTATAAGTTAACAATAAGACTTGCACAGCTAACATGAACAAAAGCAAGTCCTTCTAACCCTTCAACTATTCCCCTTTTAGTCACTGCTCTGAATGACAAATAAGCCTGTGATATTGAATAGGATATGGCCAAGTAAATCATTGCTAGAATAACCYTGTCCGTCAGGTTAGATAGTGGTTCTTTTTCAACTAGTCAGACACAATCTTGACTAAGATAGGTTTCAGCTATAAATTGGATATCCTAACATTGTAATCCCATGGGATCATCAGGAACGATGATTGGAAGCAATATATGGCTCAAGTTAGTGAACTACTCAACAAATTGGAGATTACATCTTTCCTTTTCACAATGCTTCAAAATTCAAATGATTATGATTTAGTTATGGTCATGACAAACTCAGCTTAGAGAAGGATCGTTTCAAAAACCTCATGGTGTGAAGGACCAGAAAGATAAATTTGATGATAGTAAACTATGGTATACTTGGGAAATAATCCAATACACACAAAGGTTTCAGCCTGCTTAATCAGAGATCTCATTAGGTTTAGATCACATTCAAGAAGGATATTGATACTTTACCTGTTCAAGAACAGAGTTAATGTCCCTGCCCCTTTCTACTGTATCACGTCTAATTCTACGAGCAAGCCTCACATCAGCATCTAAAACCAATGCAGTGCCAAATATTAGTTGGAAAAAAGGTAGAGAATGTTTAATAGAAGTAAAAACTAGAGGAACATTTTAATTTTCAGATGAAAATATAAGAACTACTAAGGATCAATAAGTACAGACTCTATTTCCCCTTCATTTCACTTTCTTCTCAATTCATTTACAGAATACGAAAAACTTTAAACAAAATGTTCTGACTAGTTCTGAGTTCAGAGCTCTTCACTGCATACTATTCATTCAGTGTACTGTACAAGCTTTCTAAACATTTTCAAAAACTCAGGCAGCTCATTTCATGGAAAAAGAGTTAGAGCAAGATTTTGAACCTGTGTCAACAAATATCTTCATGTTCATCAGATTGCGGACTCGCTGATCATGGAAAACCAAAATACCTTCCACAATGATAACATCAGATGCATTTACCTGGTGAGAACTGATAATTATATTTTATAACAAATAGTAGCAAGGAATAGGCCATCCCCCACCAACCCCCTCAAAAAGAGAAAAGCAAGTGAACACTTGGGAAGAAATCTCAGCACCTGTCGGAAGCTATCTATGCAGCGTTGATGAGTCTTAAAATCATAAATTGGGACATGGTAAGATTGCCCACTCTTTAGCTTCTCGACGCAATCCACAAGCTGCTCGGTGTCAAAAGAATCTAGGGATAATTCAATCAAAATAATCAAAGAGAGCGGAAGATATTATATAAGTTTAAGCTGTTCGATTACGGTAAAATTGATTTCTTTCCACCTACACTCAACATCTCTTAGCCTATAAGCAATCAAATCTTCATCCCACGCATTAAGAAATATTTGCAGATGACAGAACAATAAATTTCCATACGTTCCATTTAAATGTCAGTAAGGTAAAAACAAGTCGAAGTCACTAATGTCATTACCAGGATGATCAAAGTTATACTCGTGCACACGTTCTAGTTCCTCAGCTGTCAATCCGCGGTAAAACGAGTCCTACAGCACAGCCATGAAGTTCAGGAAAGGGAAAGAAACAGAAACGATTACCAAATTAAGATCCAGCAACGATGAGAAGTTCCCACACATAAAGCAATCTAACCTGATTGACCAGCACAACCCTGTGATCATGGAGTTGCTGGATAATCATGTCACAAACCGTCGTCTTCCCAGAAGCAGTACCACCAGAAACACCTAGCAAATTAACAGCAACACGACAATAATCAGAAAACGATTTCGATCCAAATGGAAAGAGTTGTAACTTGTAATGCAGGATCAACAGAACACCAAGGGCGAAGGCGATAGTAAATCAACTCATTCACATAAAAAATCCATATCCCCCAAAGAAGAAATCAAGAACAAAAATTACCGATGACGAAGGGCTGCTTGGGAGAGTTGGAATCCGCCTGTGCAGAGGAAGTGGAAAAAGAAGTGCGAGGAGCTGAAGAAGATGTTGAGGAAGAAGGCGGAGGCGATATAAGTCCGTCGAGTCGGAGGCCGGAGAAGTGAGGTCCAGACGCTGCTTCCATGACGTAATCTATCGAAGTGGTTTCTTCCGGCATGGTTGCGATTGATGGACCAGTTGACGGCGGCAATATAGGCGGTCGGACGGAGAAATTGGCCGGGAAATGCGAGGGCGGAATCCGGC
>NW_019104597.1:17578-56581 GCF_001995035.1 Momordica charantia
GTGAATATGCCGCTTTTGATGCTCTCTCCCTTCAGCCGCCGGTCCAGGTCCGGTTCTCTATTTTCTGACGTGAACCGAACCGTACGACGTCTGTTAGATGACTCCGGGTATGGTTCGGATGGSTTCGTTTTCTGAGCTGAATAACACTGTGACCAGTGTAGGACTCTGAACTTGAAAACTCAATGTAGGTAGTACTCCAAGGCCCCAAATATTTGTCATTGTACCATCCAAAAAGACGTTGAGAGTTAAATTATAAATTTTGGTGATATTATTGTTAATTAGACTTAAAACGAACATAGTAATTGACATATATTTCTAACTAAAAGATTGTGAGTTCAATTCACCATTCCATATATTGTACCAAAAAAAGTCTGAAATTTTAAAAAAAAATTAGTCATATTCACATATTTTAAATTGTGATTTTATATCATATTTATTGTTAATATCGAGGCTATGTGCAAAGCTAGAACTACAAATAATCATCAAGTTAATTCACTAATACCTGACTAATACCACTAATTCATAATATTATTTATAAGGGTAAACTGCAAAAATCACGCCTCAACTATGGTAGTTGTTGTAATTACGCTCTTAAACTTTAAATTGTGAAAATTAAACCCTCCAACCATCATAGTTCAGGGGTGTTTTTTGCAATTTAACATATTTATAATTACTTATTAAATATATTGTTGATTTTCCACCATGAGCATAGTTTAACACGTTAAGATATTAAGTTTTTTTTTTTTCAAAAGTGAGGCTCGAAACCCTTACCTCCAAGGTATTTTTTCCTTTCTTGGAATAGAAATTTGAATCTCCAACCTCAAAAAGAAAATGAATAAATACTTTAGTAGTTGATCATTCATGTTGGACGTTAATATATATAGTCGATTCACTTATACTATAAACTCACCTACCTATATGTATGTATCACTGATTACTAACTTAATTATTAGGATATTACCGATTTATTAACTTGGGATTTACTAAATCACTAATTCATTCATAGATACGTGAATTAAAAAGAAAAAAAAAAGAAGAAGAAAGTGCCAAAGGAAATGAATATAAGAGAATAAAAGTGAAAATACAGTAAATCTAATAAATCAACCAATAAAAACGTGTGATATTTGTTGATAAAGAAAAGGAGAGACAAAAAGGAATGTTGGAAGCAAAAACTCCAGCATACAAGGGTGGGCATAGACACTTGTAATAAATATCGAAAATAGTAAACACATGTAGCTTAGTTATTGGAAGCAAAATAACAGAAAGTAAAAGCACTATAGCAACATAACATTGCTGAAAATAATCCTTAAGCTATCATCCCCCGCAAGTGAACGGGGTGTGGGAACAAGGTACGGATACTCATAAAACGCAGAAAAGCTAGCACCTTAGTCATAACATCAGCCAACTGATCCTCATAAGGAACAAATTTTACTATCAAATACTTACGGGCCACACGCTCTCGAATGGAGTGATGGTCAATTTCAATATGTGTGTGTGATTGTATATCATTGGATTCACAGCTAGGTACGTAGCACTAATATTGTCACATAATAGAAGTGGTGAGCTAATAAGCAGAACTCCAAGTTCATGTGATGTGACGTGATCACGTGAATCTCAGAGCGGAAGCGGATCTTTGTCAATTTTGAGAAACAAAATCAAAGGTGTGCAAAAATAAAAACACAGGGGAAAAATGTTATTACCTTTGAAGAACTCTTCTTCAAGTTAATTTCCACCCAAACACCACCACCAAATCTTCCGTGCTATCCTCTTGGGCTCGAGAACACGCTTGTGAGAGCACTTGTTTGGAACGAGAGGGAGAATTGAGAGATCGAGATGGAGAGAAAATGCTTGGGAGATCTATGTCATTCGCCCCTGTTTTGCAAAACTGCAATACCAAGTAACAAAAACGGGGGCATCACTTAACTCCCCACTCCTCTGCAATTGGAGGGGAGTTAAATATTAATTATATATTAATATTATTAATCAATAATAATAATTAATATATATTTATTTATTTATTTATTTATTTATTTAATCATATTAATTAATAAATAATTATTAATTATTAATCTAATTAATAATTAATTAATATATATATACATATATATAAATTAAATAAATAATTAATACTTAATTATTTATTACAAAAATAAAATCATATTCTATAGAATTTTTCTCATATAACTTATAGTCGTGATGTACACATTATGCACATTATCTTTTAACYTATAGTTTTAATATGAATCATATGCAAATATTTGAATCTCATTCAAATAATTTCTCACATAATATATGGTTTCAATTAGCATTAACTATATATTATAATGTATCAATATACGTATAATATACATATAATCCCTTGAGCAATTTGTACCTTTCAAATTTTTCCAAAAAAACTTAATCCTCGTTTTACCCGTGATGAGCCAACAAGGGGACTTAATGGACCTACAGATCAGAAGCTCCAACGATACAAGACTAATCGGTCAAACTCATTGACCGAGTTAATCAACATTCATTAACTRCGGGTCACTCCACTAAAGATTCGCAACTGCACTCTTCTCACTGCAGAATGTTTTCATGTCCACGGATATACGACCATTAATGACAAGTCAATCTTTCACGAGTGCTCGTAATTCAAGCTGGGTCAAATTACCGTTTTACCCCTGAGTTACATCTTACTCCTTAAATATYACTACTCCTCTAATGAACAACCCAGTTATGGTCCGACCAGTAACCAGAAGTCCCTCTCGGGCCAGTGAGAGGGTGGGGCCCCTTGTTCAAGTCCCAGAGTCAGCATTTAAGAGAATACTCATCTACTCCCTAAAGTCGGGGAGGAGTGAATTTCATCTTGTGAAGTTATGTTCCCAACTCCCCACTCGATCTCGTCCCAAAATGGTAGGAATATTGAGTCGGCAATTCGGGTCACTCTCACCCATACAGATCAAAGGACGAGCCCTCATAGGCAGGAGTCCATAACTCACTCAGGATTGAGAATGAGTTGTCTGGTCATCCTATGAAATAGCAATCTGTTAGTCAACAACGTTACATCTAAAGATCGGCTATTTCGCAGTGTGGTCTTATACAAACTCATTGTATAGGATACCATCACTCGCATGTCTCCACACGAACGACCTACATTGAGTGGTCTGTAACATTTACAGAGTGGGCCGTATCCATAGTGTTGTCAGGATAAGGTACCCAGCCTTATCCATATACTATAGATMATTTAGRTTATTCACGGGATATTATCCACTTGTATATCAAATATATACCTCGTATATTAGGGGTATATCAAATATATACMTASTATATCAAATATATACCAGTTGAGTTAAACAACAAATTGGATTTTGGACAATGCAATGCTATGAATTCAACAACAAATTTATTGAATAAAACTTTATTGAATATACATTTGTTTCTACATAAATACAAACTATGAGTTTAGGGCAACACACCCAACACGTGAATAAGTGATTGTACCCCAAATGATATCAGCTGTAGCATTAGACATACTTATGTACTCTGATTCGTCACTGGAACGAGAAACAACCTTCTGCTTGCCTGAGTTCCATGAAATGAGGTTGGCTCCCAAAAAGGTGCAAAACCCACTGGTACTTCGTCTATCATCGAGGCAACTTGCCCAATCGACATCCGTGTAGCACATTAATGATAAAGATGCTGATTTAGTAACTAAAAGTTAATGTGTCGAAGARCTTTTAAGATACCGGACAAGGCTTTCATAACATTCCAATGTGATGTGGYGGGAGAATGGAGGAATACGCAAAGTTTATTTACGGAGTAAGAAATATCTGGACGAGTGAGAGTGCAGTATTGTAAGTCCCCCACCAAACTCCTATATTCATATGGATTTTCCAGGGGAGTACCATCAGCAATGKATAATGGAGTACCAGTGGCCATGGGTGTTGAAAAAGCTTTGGAATCAAACATGTTTGCACACTTGAGGAGGTCAGAAATGTATTATTCTTGCAATAGATGAAGAGCACCAACCGTCTTAGTTACTTGAATACCCAAAAAAAAAAAGAAGATAAATCACCAAAATCCTTTATGGAGTACTGATTTCCGAGAGCAACTATAAAGTGAGAGGCAAGGTCAGAATCGTTACCAGTTACTATGATGTTTTCAACATATATTAGAAAGATAACAATCTTGCTTATAAATAAACATCAATGTATCTGCCTTTGAACCAAAAAAGCATCATTCTTGTAAACAATTACTTAGCTTCATAAACCAGGCCCTTGGACTTTGTTTTAGTCCATAAAGAGATTTGTGCAAGCATAAAACATGATTGGGATGAGATTGATCAACAAAATCGGGTAGCTGGCGTATGTAAACAACTTTTGATAAGTCACCATGCWGAAAAGCGTTCTGCATATCTAATTGACGGATGGACCAATTGAAAGAGACCGCAAGAGATAGAACAATTCGAATTGATATTGGTTTCACCATTGGGCTAAAGGTGTCAAAGTAATCTATTCCATAAGAYTGAGTATACCCTTGAGCCACGAGTCGTGTCTTATATCGATCAATGTCCCCATCGCGCTTAAGCTTGGGGCGAAACACTCATTTCGAACCTACTGTTTTTCCATAATGTGGAAGTTCAACCAAGGACCATGTTTGATTTTGAAGCAAGACATTGTATTCATCCAACATAGCATTGCGCCAGTGAAGATCTTGTAAAGCAACCTTATAATTTTGTGGTTCCGAAAACTGGCATGGAGTTTGGGAGCGATGCCAACCAAGCTTTTGGTTTAAAAATCCCAGCCTTAGAACGAGTTATCATAGGATGGATGTTGGTAGTTGTGGTGGGGTGGGGAGGCTGGTTTATGGTTGGGGAAGATGGAATGGTGGAGGTGGCATGGCTATCATGTGGGGAAGAAATGGTCCGGACAGTTTGTGAYGGTGAAGGTGAGATAGATAGAGATGGAGTTGTTGTTGTGGTTTGGCCAGTAAGTGATGGTGATGGTGAAATAGATGAGGATGGAGTGGCTGTAGTGGCAGGGGAGAAGGTGATCCAGTAAAAAATGGTTGGGTATGTGGGTGGTGAATAGAAACGTTATTGGAAAAAGAGGAGCAAGAAGATGAAGCATAGGTACTTGTAGAGGATAGAGGTTGAGGGAGGGACATAGAGGGATTTGAAGGAAGGAGGAAACAAGGAGATGACAAGTTATCAGCATGATATTCAAGAAMTTTAGCTACTGTCAAGGATGAATTGGTTAAAAAGGGAAATGAAGATTCATTAAAAATGACATGATGAGAGACATGTACACGTCCGGAATTATAATCTAGACAAAGATACCCATGGTGATTCGAACAACATCCAAGAAAAACACACTATGTTGTTCGGTATTGGATTTTGTTTCATTGAAACGACAGAGAAAAGGAAAACAAGAGCAGCCAAAGCTTTTTCAAAGTTTATAGTCTGGCAAATTTTTGTACAGTATGGTATAAGGAGCTTTGCCCAAGACAGTAGAGGGGAGCCTATTGATGAGGAAGGAAGCTGTTTGAAAAGCATATGACCAAACAGATTGGAGAATATTGGAGTGGGCTAAGAGAGACAAACCAACCTCTACTAGGTGGCGATTTTTTCATTCAACACGACCATTTTGCTGCGGCGTGTGTGGACAGGAGATGCGATGATGAATTCCATAAGAAGCAAGAATGGAGGAGAGTTTTCTAAATTCACCACCCAATCAGTTTGCAATTGTTGTTTTTTTTTTAGTGGTGAATTGATTTTCGACGAAGGCCTTGAAGTGTAAGAATGATTGGAACGTTTCATCTTTTGATTTTAAAAGATAAAGCCAAGTGAAACGACTATAATCATCAATGTGACGATGGCTGAAGGAATAGGGAAAGATCCCCATACATCAGAGTGAACTAAATTAAAAGGAGTAAGAGCCCTCGAATAAGACAAAGTAAATGGTAGACGATGCCTTTTAGCCATTTGACAGGACTTACAAAAATCAAGAGTACTACTAACTTGAGATTACATTGAGTGAGAACTTGTCTAACAACACTAGACGCCGGATGACCTAACCTATGATGCCAAATCGAAGGATCTGTAAGTTGGGAGAAAAAAGCAGCTGGAGCTCGCTTGAACGGATCAAAATTTGGGTTGGCATATGTTGGAGAGAGTTTGTAGAGACCTTGATCAAGATTGCCCCGAAGAACAACCATCTCGGTGTGTAGATCCTTCACAAGAAATAAAGTAAGGATGAAATTCTACGAAAGCTCTATTATCATGACAGAGTTTTGCAACACTAATCCATCTTTTTGATAATTGAGGAGTATGCAAAACAGATTTAAGTTTTATAAGAGGAGAAGACAGAGATTGTTTAATAACAGTAGAGCCAATGGTTAAGATGAGAAGGCACTTACCATTTCCCATAACCACCTCTTCACTACCATAATATGGRTTAGATTGTTGAAGATTTGTTTATATCAGGGGTCATGTGACGAGTGGCCCCTGAATACAAGAACCAAGATTCATCAGGATGGGCAGTGGAGCTATAAGTTGGGAAGGAGGTTGGGCTAGGTTGAGTGGTTTGGACATGGTTAAAAAAAGATAGAGGAGGAGGTTGGGGACTGTTTCGATGGTAGCAAACAATGGCCGTGTGACCAAACTTGCCACATATTTGACATTGGACTCTAGGAGGAGGAGATGGCTGAGAGTTCTTAGGCAAACGGTGGTTGTTCTGTGAGTTTGGTGGTCGACCCAAAATACCAGCAGTTGCATATTGGTTATTATAAGGATATGGATTTGGTAGCAGAAGTTAAGGATTAAGAGGTTGGGGATAAAAAGGCTGAGATTGTGGGTGGAAAGGTTGTTGGGTAAAAAAAGGCATGGATGTCGGATGTGGTTGTTGAAAGGGAAATGAAGGTTGAGGGAGAGGTGTCGCTGATAGTGGAGTTTTTTGCAGAGGAGGGAAATAATTTGGGATATTAGGGCTGGAGACGTTTGGGTGATGGGGGTGTATATTGCTTCTCATATGAGTGTTGTAGGGGTGACAATAAGAGGTGGTGGAGGAGGGACTATAACCGACTGGGTTGTAACACCGATGGATGAAGCTGCACTACCACCGGAAGAAGAATAAGCCATTAATTTGAGAGAAAGAGCCTCAGCTTTGATACCATGTACGACTATCAAGAAAAGGAGAGACAAAAAGGAATGTTGGAAGCAAAAACTCCAGCACACAAGGTTGGACACAGACACTTGTAATAAATAGAGAAAATAGTAAACACGTGTAGCTTAGTTACTAAATAATTAAATAAATAATACTTRGGTGTTTATCATCTCTCACATCAATTTTTTTACAAACAGAGTGAAAATTGGCTTTTTTCTTATTTTTTAAACAAAATTTTTTAGTAGCAATGAASGGGTGTTCTAAAACGTAACACAAAAAACCTCATGACCAACCCAAATCATACTGTTTGAGTTGGGTTATTATAAACTTGTTTCGATTTGATTGAGTTCAAATAACGGTGTGTTTGGGAGTGCTACTTTTGTATTGTCAAAATCACTCCCCTTTACATGGATCATCCCTAAATTAGAAAATTGATTTTAAGAAAACTTAAATCATTTTAAATTAATTTTTAAGGTATCACTTAAATGGTGATTTTAGAAAATCAATTACACTTTAATCTCTTTTTTCAAAATCACTAATTAAACGTACCTAAATGAAACATCTATAGATTAAATTGGTTCAAGGATTCAACTAAAATGAACGTGGATTGAATCATATTAACTTGAATTTATTATTAATTTTTAAATCATTTATTCTTCTTATTGTAAAATTATATAGTGGATATATTTATTTTTATATTTATCTTATTCCATAATTTTTTTAAGAACCTTTTTAAATGGTATTTTTCACCGTATAAACAAACATTGACTTATGATCTTGGCTCAATATTAGAAAATATGTAAATAACTGTTTAGGATATTAACATTTACATTTTTGGTTTTTTGGTGAGATAATAAGACTTGTTTGGGTTAATAAATTTACAACCGAGATAATTGGGTTTGAAGTGAAAAGTGCTTAGTTAAGTAGGGTGGAAAATAAATATACTTTTAATACTACAATTATTGAGAAATGTTTCAAAACTTAAAACTATTGGATTTATTAAGAATTTACAAAATTCTATATCATATTCAAAATATAACAGAATGAAAGAGAACACAATACATGAGGCCACCACAAAGGAACCCCGTTCTCTTTCCCTACACCATGAAATCAAATCAAGAGAGAGAATAATATAATATGAAAAGTACTGAAGCCTCGCTAATTTTATCCTACCGCTAAAAAATTGACGACTCATTAATTTTTAAAAAAATTCTCTAATTTTAGATTTTTTTACTGAGTTGTCAAAGAGTGGTTAGATAGTTTCTCATCAGTGAAGGCCTCAGTATTTTTCATAGGATCTTGATTAATGTTTATCAAAGAAGGCGACGAGGGAGCTGTAAACAACGTCGTGGGCATCAACGCCCATGATGAAGTCAGCATGGGCATAGCGATCGATGAACTGAACGGAGAACTTGTCAACATCGTGGAGTTTGAAGTGGTCGAGGAGGTGGGTGACGTCGGGCACGTCGGAGAGGGCGTCCCGGCCGCCATAGCTGATGAAGATGGGGACGTCGTGGGGAATGTTGGAGAGGTTGTAGATGGGCGGCCTCAGTTCTTTGTAGTGAAATAAGTTGAATATTTTTCCGTAGTTGTACTTTGCCAATACCCCATGTCTCGCAACTAAAAAACAAAAACATGAATGTGTTAGTTTAATCAATATTATTCAAACCCTACATCTTTCTATGCTTAATACTAATCTGGATGTAATTTAAGCATGGAAGTATATGGTGAAAGTCAAAATTTTGATTAGAGAAACCAACCTTGAACATTAGCCTACTATTCAAGCTTAGACCAGCCCACACAGATGTCAAGTTTGCATCTCGAATATATAAAAGTCGGAGGTAATGTCTTCGGGGCTGTTTTGAAACTTAATTTCACAAATGTCTTTAAATTTTCTAATTTTACACTTTTAGATGTCTGCATGTAGTATTTTTTTATAATACCGATTTTACCCTTATTTAATACATTTACTAAACGGCCCATCAACCTATTAATCCGTAAAAATTAACTTACTTTGAGCTAAGTGGACCATGTTCTTGGTGGACGTTGACTGAGGTTCATTCATCAAAAAGAGTCCAACGGTAGATGAATTGAGACAACAATTATGACCTGCATATATTAAATTATAAGTTAATGCTGTAGGGATAAAAAGAAAATCACACGATTACTTAATTTATTGACTATTATTAAAGGAAAAAAAAAACCAAACAAAAAAGGAGTCAGAGAAATAAACCAGTGAGAGCTGTTAATAAGTCGTAGCAATTTATCCCTTGATTAGCACACAGAACTTTCAGAAAATGCCCCACAGCCTCCCTGTCATTCAACGACAAAATTAAATTTTTGTATAAAAAATCACAAATTAAATTTATATCAACCTTTCTTTCCCAAGAACAAAATCACAAATACATAATAATAATCCTCGACGCCATTATAAGGGACACGTTCTACCACTGAGTTAATTAATAGTCCTTCGTGTGGAAGGTCGATTTTTCTTTTCTTCGATCTATAAAACCTTATATATATAAATTTGTAGGACAACTTTGAGTCGTATCATAATGAACTCGTCAAAATAATCTTAAATTAAGGTTGTTTTGTATATAGTATAAACTATTTTGATTTTCTATTCGAATTAGAAATTTCGTCTATAAAATTTTAAAAGATTTAATTTTAATTTTAATTTTAGTCAAGTATAAAAGATTATTCATACAGTCACCACATTAATATAATTTTTTTACCAGGCGAGTGGGAGTTTATATTAGACAAAACTATGTTATTTGACTCTATTTTATAGGAGGAAATAAGTAAATTTTTCAACAAATTGGAAAGTTTAATAAACTTTCAAAATTATAAGTATCAAATTTGAAAATTAACCCAAATTCGAAAGATTAAATTGAAAATTTTAAAATCATGGGACCAAATTAAATCTAGATCTAAATAAATAATTAAGGCCCATTAATAACCATTTCGTTTTTTATTTATGTTTTTAAAGAATTAAATTAAAAAACATCAATTTCACCTATATACTCATTTGTTTTGTTATATAATATTTTTTTAAAAATATTAAAATCTAGGTCAAATTTTACGAAAAAATTTAAAATTTTATCGTTGTTTTTAAAATTTAGCTTAAAAACTCAAATATATATGTTTTATAAATTTGGCTAGAAAGTCAAATATATTTTCAAGATGGTAGAAAAATAAATATAATTTTAAAATGAGAAAAATGAAGGGTTATCTATCGTAAGGCAATTAAATTTATAATTTAACTATTTAAAAAAAAGGAAAAAGGAAAAGAAAAAGGAAATGTACCCTTTTGGATTGAACTCTGCAACGCCCAACAGAGTAGTAAGCTGCAAAAAGTATCAGATAAATTCTATCATCGTCAAGAAAGAGAAACCGCGGTTGCGCAGACTGTATTTCATTAGGGTCCGTTTCGTAAAGTTATTATTTTTTATTTTTTTTTCTAATTTTATCAAAAATAAATAAATAAACATTTGATTTTTTCTTTCTTATTTTGTAGAAATATTCTCTAAATTATATAGAAGTTTTTTGAAACAACAAAAACAAGATAACTTTCTTATTTCTTATTTTTGTTTCTTTGTTTTTAATAAAGAAATAAATTGCATGGTCTTAACATCCATGAATTGAATAGGAACAAGAAATAAAAAAACTTGTTTGGATTGTTTCTAAAATTTTTATACAGTTTTGATAATATCCACAAGAAATGAGAAACAAAAAACATAGTTAGTTGCAAAATACTTAGATTTCTTAAGAAAATTGGAAAAAAGAAACAAAGAAACATAAACATTATCAAACTGACCTGACCTTTTACATCTTATTTTCGTTTTTAATTTGTTTCCATATAAATAAAAATATTGTTTTACTATTCTTTGAAATCGTACAATTATATATATTTTTTATTATAAAAAATGAAATAGAAACAAGTAACGAGAATGATACTAAACAAATCCTTAAAAAGATCCAAAAAAGTGAGAGTGACGGTAACAAACCTCACCGACGAAGGATCGGGCAGCCAAGGCGCCGATAGCGGTGGTCATGTGGCTGAGATATGCAATTGGGCTCAGAAGCGCCACCGACCGGAGCTTGTCCACCAACCTCCCCTCCGACAATGATGCCAAAATTATGAGCGTCCCCTGTCCAGTTTAAAATAGGAGCTCATCTTCTTGCCATATTTTACTGAGTTGAGCACATCATTTTTTATGTATAATACGTAATTTTTTATGATATATAATTTTTGTAATACGTAAAGCAGAGAATATCGAGATATTTATTTAGTGTGTATCTTCTAATTAATGGTATTGGGTTACCATCAAAAGACACAAATTCACGCGCTCACCTCTACATGTTAAAAAATATATATAAAAGAATTATGTATCATAAAAATTACCTATTATAGATAGTACTGGGGAGTCTTAAACTTTATTTTGTAATAATATAGTGAGAAATGTTAAGATTTAACGAGGTTTTTTATATATCCAGATCGAAAAACCAAAATTATTACATAATAAAAATTAACATTCATTTATTTTTTAAAGATTTTTCACAACATAAGCTATAAGCTAAATTATTATCCACTGATGGGCTTAATTTTTTTAACTCACTTTTAAAAGAATAAGTAATGGATGGACAGTTGGACAGCACCAAAAAAGTTTAGAAGCATATAATAACTCTTTTCAGAGGCACATCAAAAAAAAGAAAAAAAATTTTATAATCTATATATATATTCCATTTTAATTTTCAAACCCTCAATAACTTTTTTGGTTTTGGTCCATGAACTTACCAATTATCGATTTCGGTCTCTAAATTCGTAAAAAAAAATAAAATAAAAAAAGCTAATTATTTTTTGTTATTACAATAGCAGAATTTATAATTTAGTATCTTAACTTAAAAAAAAAGTAACTACTTTTATCTTTATTATTTTTTCACCTACAACAATATTATACATATTCTCTATTTTATCCATTTGTTAAACCCAAAACAAAAGTAAAGATCAAATGTTTATTTTTGAAACTCGTGGTACACGTTGGACTAAAATATAATAACTTTAAAATAAGTAAGGACCTAAATAAATATTTTAGAATATTGAGTCGACGGCTTGAACCACTCTCACCCATACAAATTAAACGACGAGTTTTAACATGCAGAAATCCATAACTCACTCAAATATTAATCTATTAGCTAACGATGTTATAAACTAAAGATTAATTATTTCGCGGTCTGATCTTATACAAACTTATTGTATAGGATATCTCTAAGAATTAAATTAGAAAATTCTTGAAAATTCAAGTACTAAAGTGAAATATAATTTTCTAAAATTTGAAACGATAAACTGGGGGTTCAATTGTCTCGCCTCGAGTAAGAAACTTACTAGAGAGTGGCCGACGTAGTGGATCTTCTGGCCGGTTTCTTGCGAGACATGGTCGAAAACAGCTGGGAGATCATATGCGACGAGTTGGTCCCATGACCAATTCCAATATTCCTTGGAGTCAGGGTCGAGGGAGGTGTGTCGACGGCTGAAGCGTGTGCCTCGAGTGTTGGTGATCCACACATCAAATCCCTTGTCGGCTAAGATCATCGGCAAGTTCTGATCTGGAGAATTCAATAGCCACGTTGTCCCGTCCTACACCATCAAAAAAGAAAACATATGGCATAGCTCAAGATAAGGTCAATTTTTCCTTTAAAACCTTTAATAGGCTAATTTCGTATAGTTTTAAAAGTTTCAATTTAATATTAAATTTATATATCTTCTTTTATTTTCTACCCCTTAAATCTGGATATAGTCATCAACTAACATATTTAGTTGTATAGAAAACATCAACTCATTTGCCATATAAAAAATGTATTAATATGGTAACAAATAAATTACAAGGTTTTTTTTACTAAAAAAAATTATAAATTACAAGGTTTTGACTTTTATAAGAAATGAACAATTGAATCTGGACTAAATTAAAATTATGTCATAATTCTAGAGAGAAAATTTCTAATTTAACATATATCACCTAAATTTTTATTTTTTTTATAGTTACATTTATAATTAAAAACAAAAATATAATAGATAATATTCTTATACATTATATGAAAAAAGAAGTCAGGACTTCGAAGTTTTCAAAAAAAAGAGTGATGTTTTCGAAATGCAGATGAAGAAGAAGAATCCATTCTTGGAACTATCAATCAGATTAATGTACGGAACGGCGCCGTATTATTCGATATAGGTTAAATAACTTTATCCTCCAACTCATTTAATTTATATTTCATCAGAAAAACTTATTTAATTTATATTTTTTTTTTCAACGTATAACTTAATGAAAACATAATAAAAATTTGTCTTTTTTTAGTTTAACAATTAATACTTGGAATGATACTGGGTGTCTTATTTTCCTATAAATTTAGACTATATTTTTCATTTGAAAATATATTTCAAATATCGATTCAAAAACCTGTTTTCTTACTTTTATTTTTATTTTCACCTAAAAAAATATTGGTTCTTCATAAGTATTAGTTTGTGTTTTGAACATTTCACAAAATTTTCAATCTACTATTTCTCCGAGAAATAATGTTTTTCTTTCTATTTTTCACTCTCTAGTCTCGAAATCTAGATAATTTATTAATTAAACTTTGAGCAAAAATTAGTTAACTATAGGATAAAAGTGATTTTTCTTTTACTCAATAACCTAAAGCGTAAGTGGACATTATCATAGACACAATAGACAGTGGCCCCTTACTTTAGAATATTAAAACTTGAGAAAAAAAAATTGAGTTCTAAGTGTGAACACGAATTTCTGACTTTTTTTTTCATAGATATATACTTTAATAGTCCAGGTTTGGGTAAAAGAAAAAGAAAATTTATCCCCTTAGCTGCACTAAAAAAAAAAGAGAGAGAATAATTTTTTTTTTTTAAAAAAATGACACCTGCAAATTTGTGAGAGCAATGAAAAAAAAAAATGAACACGTGCAACTCACTCAAAGTGCCAAAATATATAATGGAAACCCAAATTTCCTTTACAATAATTAATGTCCATCATACCCACAACTCAAACTTATTATAATTATTGTTGTATGAAAAAAAAAAAAAACCTTATAATTCAAAAAACTTAAGTCTCTTAGGTGACTTTATTACATATACGTTTTTTTTAGAAAACTGATTTAGATTTAGTTCAACCAGTTAAAATATATATCATCAATCAAACGGTTGAGTATTCGAATCTCTATTCATCGAACTCAATAATTTTCAAAATATCTACTTGATCCCACATTGATAAAAGAATGAACATTGTATAGGTTTATAACAGATATGAACTACGAATATTAATATGATATCAAAGTTCAAAACGAACGCTCAAATGAGCATCCGATCAGAGTCTACTTACGAAAAAGAATTATCTGTATTAAAGTGAGAGAAACTAAAAAGGAAAAAAAAGAAAAATTACCACAAGAACACCATGCTGTATAATGACGGGCTGTTTCTTCTTGGGTCCGCCTCCACGGCGACCTTCTGGGATTCTCTGTAGGTTCAGAATGTACCCATCTTCCGTCGTCACCTATCATGTTAACTCAGGTAACCCATTAAAAATGGTTAATATTAAAATTATGTTTGTACTAATGATGTTCAGTGGAATTTTTTTTTTTTACTTTTTTTTATATAATACTATAGAAATGTTGATTTAATTTTTACTGTACATGTTTGATAAATATTTAAAATTAGGATTTCTTCTTGTAAAAAAAAAAAATTACGTGCACGATCTCAAATTTTAATAGTATATATGTAGTATAATTATAATTTAAAGTGCTTAATATATCTAAGTGGAAATTGACATATCTCTGATTAAAAGATTTCGAACTTCATCCCCACCCCATATATTATACTAATATATATATATATATATATATATATATATATAATTTAAATGTTGAGTTCGTACATTATGCTATTTGAAATTACTATGCCTCCCTTTGGAATAAAACACTTTAAATAAAAATATGATAACAGACGTTTTTGTTTTTACACCTTTGATAACAATTTCTTATTAAATCTTAAATTCAAAAAAATTATCATATACTTACTTTTTAAAATGTTTATTATGCCATTTATAAGTAAAAAATAATGAAATAATATTTTTATTTATGTTATGAAAAAATTAAAAACCATAAATAGGTAAGTTACCGCTTATATTTTTTAAAAAAAAATGGAAACAATAAACCATAAACAATTTACCGGCTCTAAGTTTAGAACTTTTTAATATTAACATATTAAATAGTTAGATTTATATTATATGCTCGAGTTTTTTCTTTAGGAAGAAAGAAAAGGAAAAAGGATGGTGAAGAGGGAAGGATATGCTTTATGTTTCTAAAAAAATCGAAAAACAATAAAAAAAATGTTACGGTTCTGAGTTTTAAATTTTGCTCAAATTTTTCAAAGAAAAAGAAAAAGGAYGAGGAGGAGGAAGGAAAAACATATGTTTATATTTGAAAAAAATAGAAAACGAAAAGAAATAAACAAGAAATAGAAACGTGAATGTTATAGGGTTAAAATCTTTATTATTTCTTCAAAAAAAAATTATTATTAATTATCAAATATATATATATATATATATATATATTACTGTGTGTGTATATATATATACCTGAATTTCCTGGCACTTATAGCCGTGAATTGTCACAGCAGAAGGGCAGATACCGAACGCCTCCGGCGGAGCCACAACGCCGGCGTGGCCTCCGTCGCAGCAGCAGCCGAGAACCAGCAGCGCCACCGCGACCACGACGGAAAACGCCATGGCCACCACCAACTCTCTCTCTCTCTCTGTAATCTTTTTTGGGGGTTTTTATAGTGAGAGAGAGTGAAAAGAGTGTGAAATGAAAGCCAATGAAATTTGAAAGTCAAATGGGTGGGTCCCACCTGATGACGTGGCTGTAACTGAGGCTAAAATTGGTAAACTAAAATTCCGCCGGTTACGATGGATTCATCCATCATCCTTCCCTCACTTTCCTTAATTTTTCTCCACCACGTAATGATATTCCACGTGTACCAATGATATATGAGCTAATCCAAATATAGCTCGGCCATGTCATTAGATGGCGAGTCGTAACATTACGAATATAATCTTGCTCCACGGAATAAAGAGATCATTGAATCTATTTTACGGAGCTAAACTATGGAATCCTCGTTTTTTAATCTCTTTTTTTTAATAAGTTAAAGAGTTGGAATATTCACGTCATCATGTCAATTCAAACATCAACTCAATACTTAATGATGTGTTTGGTTGGTATAATTTGAAACAGCRATAAGAAAACAAGAGATTCAATAAAGAAACAAGATTGTATTCCATATTTTCAGTGTTTTCAATACGAAAATTGTTCAAGATATTTAGTATTATATTTGTAAATTAGTTGTAGTTACCAATTAAATATTTAATTAATCTAAAATAATATTATTTAATTTATTAGCATACATATCATGAAATTCTGTAAAATTATTATTTTATAATGTCTTAACGATAACAAAAATCAAATGAGTTTATAGGTTAGAATAGYATATTTATTATTGTATAAAAAAATTAATATATTTATCAAAGTTTTTATATTTTTAAATATAATCTTACATTTTAAAATTTTAAAGTTCAAATTCAACATGCGAAAACATTCCAAACATAAAAAAGTTGTTCCAAATTTCTACTTTTGGAACACATAATCCGAAAACATTTCTAAAAAACAATTATGCTACACAAATATTCACCGAATCCAAATTGTATCCTATTATTGTCTAAGGTTTGGGGTTCAAGTCTCCCATTGATTGAATTCAATGGTTAAAACAAATGTTAATACATTGAGAAATTTTGGAAATTTTCTTGTCAGAAAAATTTCACACACTTGTCTAATTTTATTATTTGTCAAATCATGTCGTGGAATCTATGACATAAAATTATGATTTAAATACTATTTAATCTTTATATATTGAACTTCGATTTATTCTAATCTATATACTTTCTAACAYATGTGCTTCAACTTTTATTTACTCGAGTTGTTTTAAACTTTTAGAATACTCTTTTTTTCATTCATACTCTAAGAATAGAATAAATTTAGGAGATTTTTATAGTGAGAGAGAAAAGAGTATGAAAAGAATGAAATTTGGGAGTCAAAAGTTTTGATGGGGCATTCACATTGGCAATGAAGTGGAGAGATTGATGGGGGAAGTGGGTCCCACTCTGATGACGTGGCGGTTTCTGAGGGCTAAAATGGGTAAATTAAATTCCGCGGGTTACGATGGGGGAGCATCATCATATTTATCCGTCATCCTCCCCCTCACTTTCCTAATAATTCTTTCTACACCATCTATTGATATAGACAAGCTGTTCTACGTCTACCAATCATTTGAATACCTTGATATACGAGCCAATCCATATACAGCACACATCCAAACATAGTTCAATGAACAAGATGATTATTAGAATAAAATACATTTTTGCCGATAAATTTCTATTTAATCCTTGAATTTCAAAAATCGACAGTTTGATTATAACTTTTAGAAATAGTTATAGAAAGTCCTTGAAAACTAGCAGCATCAAGTGTCACTRACGAAAYGYCGAAACTGGAGGCTTGGGTTGGATCGTTCATATTTGGAGAGGAGAGATTATTCACGCTGGAAACTGCAACTTGAGGGAAAGAGGGAAATCAAAGCTCTTGAAATCATGGCGATTATCAATCAATCAACATGGAAATTCGATATCCAATTTACTTAAAATTTGATTCAATTGAAGCAATTCGACTGTTGAAGAATGAGGACATCGATCTGACAGAAATCTTGTGGTCTGTAGAAGAAGCGATCCATCTTGCTGAGGAGAAAGGGTAGTCTCCATTGTCTATGTTGGAAGAGAGAAAAATAGGTCTGTGCACGTGTTGGCGRAGAAAGCAATGAACAGTGGCGTAAGCACACATCTAAGTTTGAAATGATTTAAATTATGTTAATTTTGTGAAGTTTTATTTTTTATTTTTAAATATGGGAAGATACATATTTATTTTATGTTATTTATTTATCTCCTTTTTTGAATTACATCACCAAAAAAATATTCCATGTAGATAAGGATCTGAAACTACAAATCATAGGCTGTTCAAGATTAGTTGGTTTTGGGACAAATTTTAGTTTTCTTTCCTTTTATATATAAAATGATATAATGAAAAAAAAATAATGATATAGACTAAAGTTGTTTCTATTTAACATTTAGAACTAAAATACAACCTTTTGAACTGTATGGACTAAGATCTCGTGTACTTACTCGCAATCRTAATGGAAACCAATCGTGTTTATGCAAGAATTTGCACAATGTCAAACTTCAGTCAAGCTCGAACTCTGTCCTCGTTCCGACCTAAAATTCTAAGGAAGACCTGCACAACAGGGCAAAATCTCTGACGCTCAAGTCAATAAGCAGCTCAGACTCAATATTAAGTTGGAGGAGAAATTCGATCCGTGATGATGAACTGAGGCCCTCTATTTATAGATTTAGGTTCTGACAGGGGTTGCGACAGGCAGTTATCCTGGTCGAAATTGAGATCGGACTTGTCGGGCTAGACAGATCTAACCCAGACGTTCTTACCAAAAAAAATAGTTAATTCATCCACCTCGAAAGCTTCCGAGGTGGACGTGCGCAAAGTTTTAGCTTGGGGAGGATCCCTTCAGTGAATCGTTGTCCACCACGTGGCACTTTGGTTTCTATTCCCAAACAAATTGTAATGAAAATCAATTGTAATGAAATAAATTGGAATGGAAATGTTATTCCATTGGTGTTGTTTACTTGAACATATCTGGAATTGAAATCAGATAGTCGATCTTGCATGTTAGCCACTTCTCTATCATTTGAAAAGACTTTTTTGAACCCATCAAGCTTTGGTGCTACTTCTGCCACCGAATTTGCCATGCAGTTTGATATGATAAATCATTCTATCCTTGTTGCATACTTTCCTTTTACGACCTCCACTTGAACTTTTATAAGTAAAATTGGGTTGAGGTTGTGAGAATGATGTCCCTTCATCATCAAATAGATTGAATGTGTCATCCTGAATGTCAAAATGCATGTCAAAGCCATTGATATCCACATGGGAACCATGACGAGTGCCAGCATCCTCCATTCTAATTTATTCTTCCTTGTCATGAGCATTACCTCCATGTTGACCAGTGGCACGATCTTTCCCAAATATTTCTCCTAGAGCATAATAGTGGGGAAAAAATTTTCCATATAAACCACCAGCATCCTTACGAACCTACAAGTTAAAAATTATAACTTATTGGAATATTTGAATAAAATATGTGATCTAAAATTATTTTCTTTTACATACCTTAACTCATTCATCATACGCACTTATTTCACATTTTAATATCATGAGACCATCATTCCAACTAAATCCACTTTTATCTCTAAGCAACTCGACTAGTGCATTGTATTTGGACTTTAGCGTTCTCACTCAAGATTCAATGAGTAGATTTGCTTTTGAGGTAGACAAAGGTAATTTTTCCTGCATGAATTGTTCAATTTGATTCAAATACCCATTATTGAATCCATTTTCTGCTCGCCATAAACTATTATGACTTAGTTCTAGAAGTGCGCTCACCAACACTACATCTCCCTCTACTATTGACAAAAAACGTTTATTCAATCCTCGACCTCTTTGTGTTATCCCTATATTATCCAAAATAAATACAAAAAATAACATATAATAAAATAACACGTATATAATGAAATAACAAGTGATCATAACTAATTTCAAATAATAAGTGCTCATAAATAATATCCAATAACAAAATGTAACCTACCATTTCAAATAACGAACTAAAAAGTGTTGATAATCATTTCAAATGACCAGAATTACAAATATCAAATAACAGACATTACTAAATCATTCTAAACTTTCTTGTCAAATATTGAACATCTGAGTTGTCAAAGTTTGTCTCCATATGTTCCATTCGTTTGAAGTCTGAATCGTACTGATGTAATTAGTCGTGTCATCTACAACTTCAGTTACCAATTCTTCATTGTTAAGTTCTTCTTCAAAATGATCAATTGTCATATCTCTTCTTATAAATTTATAAAGCATGCAACACACTGAAATAATTATTCGTTGTGTGACTATGTCGTAGAAAGAAAGACTCCTAAGGATTGCCCAACGCATCTTGAGTAAACCAAAACATCGTTCGATTACATTCCTAGCAGCAGAGTGTTTCAAAATTGGCTCAGGCGTCTTCCAAAAATATTTTTGGCATCGAATAATAGCTTTTAGACATTTATGGAAGTATCTACTAATGGTTCGTCCAGATCTCTTAAAGTGAAACTTATAACTCTATTTTTAACATGGTGTGCTAAAAGATGCAAAAATATTGCAACCATTTCTTCTATGGTCACATTCTCTGTCCTTCTTAATTGTCCTTCAATCCTAAGGAGAGTATATAACTTATAAAAGGTTCGTATATCCATCCTTAGTTTATTGACACAACTGATATCATTCTCATGAACCAAAGATTGCAAGTGACACACTTGATACGTAATTCTAGAAAATGTTGGTTGAAATTGTCTTAAATAGTGAAGACGTGAATAGGGACCAATGGAAATACATAGTGCAAGCATTTCTYGAAGAATAACAACCAACATATTTATGACAACATATATTTTCTTTCTTTCCAATAGTAAATCGAGCCATATCTAAATATAGAAAAAGACATAAGATGAACTTCATAATTAGTAATGCTACGGTGGAATTGAGTGTTGTTTAAAAGTAATAAAAAATAAAATAATTATGCGTCTTCGATCTATCGTAGTCCCTTAAGGGGCAAAATGCAGAAACCAATAGGGATGATCTTATTTTTTTGAGGTCTCATTCTACTGCTTCCTAAGAAATTAAAAAACAAAATCTACACCAACAAACACACACTATGTGCCCATATTAAAAAAAAGTGGCCAAAAGGCACAAACCAACAGAGATGGATCTTATTTTTTGAGGTCTCATTCTACTGCTTTCTAGGAAAATAAACAACAAAATCTACACCAACAAACRAACAAACATAGATGATCTTATTTTTTGAGGTCTCATTCTACTGCTTCCTAAGAAATTAAAAAAACAAAATCTATACCAACAAACTAACTATGTGCCCATATTTAAAAAAAGGGGCAAAAGACAGAAACCAACTGAGATGGATTTTATTTTTTAGGTCTCATTCTATTGCTTACTATGAAAATAGAAAAACACAATCTACCCCAAAAAACCAACCATTGAAAAGATTATAAGAAAAAGTGTCGATTATAAGAAAAAGTGTCCATCTCATCTAACAAAATCAAAAGGCAGAAACCAACTGTGATGAAATTTATTTTGTGAGGTCTCATTCTACTGCTCCCTACGAAAATAAAAAACAAAATCTATACCAAAAAAAAAAAAGAAGACGACAAAAGGCAGAGACCAACATAGATGTATTTTATTTTTTTGAGGTCTCATTCTACTGCTTCGTAGGAACATAAAAGACAAAATCTACACCAAAAAACTAACTATTCGAAAGAAAGAAAAAGTACTTATATTAAAAAGATCTCATTTAACAACAAAAAATAAAGCACCAAAAGGTAGAAACCAACATAGATGAATTTGTAAGTCACACAATGCTTGGTTAAAAAAAAAGTGAGAGATTGGTATGTAATAGAGATTAAAATTTGACATAAGAAGCGGTGATGTAGGAGACTTCAAAGTTAACAAACGGATCATTGAGGAGAATGTGACAAAACAGGCAAATGAGAAGAGGAAAAGCGACAATGGAGCAAAAAGATAACCCTAAAAGAAAGTAGAAAAATGTGAGTGTATAGGGCATTGCTCGTCAAATTATCAAAAAATTTATGGTGGATCTCACATATTAAGAAATTGAAATTGGATTGTACAATTATTTTGCGTGTAATGGGATTGCACTTTTTTTGGGGTGATTCCAAAATTCGGAGTGGGTCCCACATTTTATTCCCATTCATTTATTTTGTTAAACATAATTAAAGGTAATGAAAATTTTGATTACTATTGCGAGTAAGTAAACGGGCCTAAGGTCATGTTTACTCACCTGGAATTCGAATGAGAATGAATCAGAATAATAATCAATCAGAATGAAATCAATCGGAATAGTGATGTTATTCTTTTTATGTTTGTTTGATCAAAAAAATGACCAACCTCACAAATGTCTGATCGACTAGGATGAGCTGAATAGAGAGCTCCGAATGCCGTGCAGAAGACCTGCAAAACAGAGTAAGCACTCCGATGCTAAAGTCGGCAAATATCCAAATCAACTCGAGAGAGAGAACTGGGTTGTTCGCATACCTCAAATGGAGCGCAATGGTCCTATTTATAGGTGAAGTCCCCGACAACATTCTCGACAAGGCCTCAACGGCTCTTTAAGGTTGTCGTGAGGTGCGGCGTGATGTTGCGGAGTCTGTCGGAGATTAGGCTGAGCCGAAGTGATCCAAGTAACTTATTTGGTCGGCTTGGCCGTCGAAGAGGGTTGGCTAAGACTCGTGACCGAGGGAGATGTACATTAGCAAGGGGGCGACACGTGTGTTGCTGAACAACCAACCGTTGCACGCCACGTGTAAGTTGATAATTCACCTCCAACATTGTTGTTTACCAGAAATTTTCTGAAATTGGAATCAGAATTTCTTTGATGTTGTTTACTACAATTGTTTGGAATCCGAATCGGAATCAGATATATATAACAATTACTAGTATAGTCATTTCTTCTTTCTAGTTAATTATAAATACATTATTGTGCTAATTGTTTTTTAATTACAATAACAATAAATTTTAATTTATTTTGTTACTGTATGATTTATAGTAAAAAATTAAATTAAATATAAATTTATAATATTTTATAATAAAATCATACCTATCAATAAAAGTTGTATAAATTTTTATTAGAAGAAAAAACATTAATAGTAGAAATGAAAATAAATAGTTAATAAAATTATGGGTCTAGTTAATAAAGAGAGAAAAAGGATAAAAGTAGCAGAGTAACTCTAATAAATGTGTGGAGTCCATGGAATAAGAAATGTGAAAGATTGATTTGGGTGTAGAAGAGGAATGAGATCTTCTTGAGATTCCCAAATTTGAAGTGGATCCCACAATTTGATTTGATTTGATTCCAACGACTTGATAAACATCATCAAAAATGGAAAAATCCATTCTCCTTCCTTGATTCCAATTCCTTGGAAGTAAACATGACCTAAAATCGGAATTTGCATGCAACTTTACAAACCAAAATGGAATTTAAATCTTATTGATTTTGATTTCTAAATTTCATAATTTGATCTCATGGGAGTCATTTGTTTCATTGATCACACATAAACGAAAATATTCCTCTATTTAAGTAGTATATTAGTTTAATGGCTAATATGTCGATGTGCGTAAATTTGGCTTGGATTGATTTTCAAATTCGTACCAAATGCATAGCTTTGGATCCACCATCTGAAAATCGTTCTAGATTGCATACCAAATAGACAGCAAAATACATATTATTACTTAGGTTGATGGTTCAATCTCCCACTGAACAGTAGTGGTTGAATTCAATAATTAAAAGAAAAGGCATGTTAATACATTGAGAAATTCGAGAAATTTTCTAGTAATAAAATTTCACACTACATTCCATTATTTGTCAAATCATGGCGAGTACAGAGGTATAAAATTATGGTTGAAATACTATTTTAATCCCTCTATATTTACTTTTGGTTTATTTTAACTTAAGTATTTTCAAAACATTCATTTTGGTTCACATTACTTCTCACTTTTAAAAGAGGACTAAAATTTGTTCATATTTGCAAAATCTATAACAAAAATTTTGTATGAAATGGAAACAATTTAATACAAATCTAAGACTACATTTCCAGAAATATCAGTGGGTAAAGTATCATACTAAAATTATGATCGAAAGAAATATATAAAAATAAAAATTAATGGACCAAAACAGACGTTTTGAAAATACCACTCAAATAGATATTTAAAAAATGAACAAACGCCTAGAGTACCTAAACCAAAATAGTTAAGTGATACTATCACTTATGTGGCAAATAATCTAAAATTTTAAGATTACTTTGTCCAATCCAATGTGGGTGTTTGGACTTGGACCGTGAATTTAAAAGCCCAATTGTTTTTAATAGTTTTATTTTTTTCAAAGTTAAATTACAAAATTCGTCTCTAGATGGTTGTGACCAATCCAAAAATTTTGGTGGGGCACTTCATACTAATCTACGATAAAGTAATTCAAAGATTCATAAAAGTAGTTCTGAAGCTAGCAAGATCCTTTTGGAAAATATGCTCTATGAACTTAGTCTCGAATATTACAATTGTAATCAACAATTCTAGCTCTTAGACTAAGATATGTCGGTATTTTTTTTTACAAATTTACTTATGTAAAATATCTATCACTATTTAGATTTCAAATTAAATCTACAATAACATTAATAAAATTAAAATTAAAACTTAAAACATAAATAATAATTAATCTCCAAATAGTAAAATTCATAGTATATAAAAGGTAAAGTTTAGATTTCAAGATTTCACTAAGTATTATGTTTAAAATAACCTCAAATCGTATATAAAATGTGAAGTTAGTAAAAATATACTTTAAACAATTAATCTCTAAATTGTTGACTTTTTTATATTCTATAAAATTAAAATTAAAATTAAAATTTATATAAAATAAGAACAATTGAATATAGAAAATGATGATTTAAAGAAGAAAAAAAGATATCAGTACTAAATTTATAGAATTATATGTCATGGCGACGTATAAATAAAAAAAACAAAACCTTAGAATTTTGCCCGCAATAATTAAACATTCCACCAACTTATATATTCTTTTCTTTTTCTTTTTCTTTTTTTTAAATTGATATAAAATTTGTAATTTCTCATTTTTTATTCATTTTTAAAAAATTAATGAAAAATTTTCCTTTTGTAACACTCGTGAAAAAAAAATAGAAAAAATTCACGAATTATGAAAAAATAAAAAATAGAAATTATGTTTTAAAAAAAAATACGGAAGTACAAGCTTGAACACAGGCACGAAGAGGTAATGAGGTGGGACAAATACGAATTACATGAAAAGAAATTAAAAAAATACGAATTAAAAAAAACTCAGAGGCGATGATTCGAACACGGACACGGGGGGTAGGTGAGGGAGGCTGGCGCCAACCAGTGGTAAAAAAAGATGAAACTAAAAAAAAAAAGGAAAAAACGCAAGTACGATGGCTCAAACTGGGGCTAGCGCATGCAGTAACCATTGGACAAGAAGTATGCATACTATGTACTCATTCTATAGTATTAAAAAGTTCGGGGGCTCGTGCCCCCAGGCCCAATGYATATCAGCCCCCGTTTATACTTAACTTAAATTTTGTCCCTATAATTTGAAAATTTTGAGTTTAGCTTTTATAATTTGAATTTAGTTTGAGCTTTGTTTTTACGGTTCTAAAAGTCTCGATTTAGTTCATGTGATTTGCTTTAATCTCATACATCAACTCATTGGAAAATTCACATCTTCTGTTTTCTTTACCTAGTTCTAAACTTAAATATAGCTGAAAAAAAGAATACTAACTGTTTAACTCATTTAGTCATTGTCCTATTTAATATGACAACGACACTGATGATTTGTGAAGTATAAATAAGTTGTAGGGGCCAAATTGAAACTTTTAAAATCATAAGAATCAAACTGAAACTAAACTCAAACCATAAGAACTAAATTAAAATTTTAAAAACAATAAAGATTAAATTGAAACAAATATGATGAAGTAAAGCAAAGGTTAATTTTGAATGCTTCAAGATATACATGATAAATTTTGGAGAAAAGAAGGTTGAATACTTCACATTTTAAAATTCAACCAATCCAATTAAAGAAAATTGCTAATACTATAAAGATCAATTTTCCTTTTATAAAAAAAAAAAAAGCCTCTTTATATGGTATTCAATTTTCATGGACATGTCTATATTTTTACATATTTTATAGATTCAACACACTTGGAATAAATTGTTATTCCTATAGCATCACAAAAATTTTGACAAAATATAAATAAAATATATATATAAACAAAATATACTAATACATGAACATAATATTAATATCGATAAACTTTAACTTATTTAAAAAGAGTAAAATATTTATTGTTATTTTAAATATTTATTATGAACATTTTTCCCTATAGTTTTTCTAGAAATATCCATTCACGTCAACATTTTATTGATACTTCTGTCAACATTTCCATAAAATGAAAATCATGACATCTCTATTGATACCAGACGAATTCTTTATACTATAAGTCGGCAAATTGAGTTCGCTCGATGGGTTCAGAACACAGTCAAGAGAGGATCTATAGATCGAAGGTTTTTGTTTAAGAGTTGAGTAAAAAGCAAGTAGTCCCGATGGTATTGTAAAACCTTTGGGAGTTTCTCCGACGATTATAATTTAGTCGGGAAATATGATTTTACCCGACTATTTTATCGTCGGGGAAAAGAACGTCAAGAAAGTACAAAATTCTTGTAGTGATAGATGTATAAAACTTTGCTGTTTATTATAATTCTCAAAGTAAGAACTATAAGTCTTATATATTACTTTCTTTTCTCTCTTCCCTTTCTCCTCTTTGTTTCCTTACATTCTTATACGAGACAATGAAGTAAGATATATATAGAAAAGAGAAAATGAAAAGGAAGACGTTGCTTTCAACAACAGCAATATCTCTTGATCACTGCTGCTGCTTCTGCATCTGATATTTCAGAACTTTACACATTTTTTCAACTATTGTGAGCTCCATAAGATATGGTCTCGCAGTGGCTGAATCCGAGGGCATGTTTGATCAAATTTTATACAGCTATGGCAGGACTTGTCTTCTTCCTCCGGTCGCTGAAGCTATGGCACGATCGCAAGCTTGGAAGGCAGCACTGTACAGACCCAAATGGCTTCTCCTTCTCCATCCAGACATCTTCATTCGGGGTCCTTTCGCTGCCGCATAGAGAGGTTGTTCCTGACATGTAAGGTGTTTCAGGATTCGACTGCAGAGCGAGTTCGTTTAGAGTTGGTTTGGGTTGTATGTCAGTGCCATTTCTTGAGCCCTCCCTAAACAGTTCAGCCAGCTTCTTCTTTCCTGTTGGGGATGGTTCAGGCATGGTGGCTGGAGTTTGATCATCAATGAAATGAACTTGATTCACCCGAGGAGTACCGGAGGAGAATTTGTGATGTACCGGAGTGTTTCCTCGTACTGGAGTGTTTCCTCGTGAAGGGGTGAAATCTGAGGATATATAAATGGAAGGAAGCCAAATCCATTGTCATTGAATACTTCAGGAGAGAGATGAAAAATCAAATAGCATAAAAGAATTCATATGTCTACTTACCACCATTGACACTGTAGAAATCATCTTCACAATCAGAATCCAACCAGGCCCGGGAATCAAAAAACGCTTCATCTTTGCTATCTACAAAAAGAGCTCAATTTTCAACTTGCTTCTTTCATAAACTAGCTATTTCAGAGTTGTTATGAAAAAGGTCAAGATACATGATGAAACATAAGGAATGTCAAGAAAGTCATGGACACGTAAGTGGGGGAGTTCCATGGCGGCCTACGAAGGCCACAATCTCAAAATAACACACTAAAAACTTTTCGAGTTTGGTCATAATGGATTCGGATCACCACATCATAACAGCAAGAATCTGAAACTCCATGGATAGAAAGGAGTGAGTGAAAAAGTGTGTGATGTTCTCAATGGAACAGAATTATAGCATTCTTGTGAAAGAAGTCTTAAACAGAACATGCTTCTGCTCTGCACTTCCTAGGAATAAAACTCTCACTTTCACCCTCTTCTCCTTTTTCTAGTAGTTCCTCAAAAGGGGCAAACCCCATTACCCTCAAAAGCGAATAGGCGAGACCAAACTGAACCTATGGTAAACTGGCAGTCTGGCCTCAGTGGTAAGGGCTTCGAATGTCTAGGCAGAAGTTACAAAGGTCTTTGGTTCGAACCTTGGGGTGCACGATGTCTCCCTACAGATAGTAGGACAGGGCCCAAAACAATGAATATAAAAGGTATAAATATATTTTAATCCCTGTACTTTCCGCTTTGGTCCCTTTACTTTGAACACATCTATTTTGGTCCTTGTACTTTTAATGTTTGTTCACTTCAATACAAATCTATGGCTACATTTTATTAGTACAAATTTATAGAAACCAAATGCGCGTTTTGAAAGTAAAAGGACCAAAATAAACCAAAGCCAAAAGTACAGAAACAAAAATAATATTTAAACCAATATAAAATGACGAAGAAGAATAACTATAAGTTTTTTTCGATAAAGGGTTCCTAACTTGTATGCTATCCAACACTCACTTTCCATGAACACTGGCATGCTTCATGTGAGATGAAGAGAGAAACTCATGATACTGGCACACACATAAAATCCAATGCCAATATTCAACAAATCATAAGAAATACTTACCGAAGGAACAAATCCGTTATGGAAAAAAGAAATGAAAAAAGAAATAAGAAAAGAGGAATTATAGGATCAACCAAAAAGTGATCGCTACATAGCTATACCCATCCTCACAGCAGAAGTTAGTAAACTGAAGTAGCAGAGCACTGTGGGATATTATTTTTCTTTTTCTTCTATATGAATCTATGATAATTAACCACAATCCACTGGACAATACATGAGTTTTTTAAGTTTGCTGGAAACAGGATTTCTGAGTTCTAAATCAACCTGGTCATCTCTACTGAACAAAGGTTTCTCCATCTCTGCAAACAGAAAAGTTCCAAGAGGTGCTCAAACTTGAGCCTGGATTTCTCTAATTTGAATTATCAGATATTTTTGCAGATTTGTATATGAAAAAACAATCGATTTCTTAGTTTAAAATATACAAAAATGGGACCTAGATTAACTTTATTATTCCAATTAAACAAACTTTCAAAAAGGCAATGATTCTATAAGATATTCGATTAGAAAAAGAAAAGAAAGCCAACTTGGATGTGAAAGCAAAGAAAGTCAAATCAGGGACACGCAATAAGCAAACACTTTAGATCGCACACGACTTTGCAAGCACTGATTGTAAAGCAGAATACAATAGACATAAAAATCAAAATCAAAAGTAAAATTAAAAGTGTTGATAGTTCATCACTCAACTAAAAGCTAAAACACAGAACTAGAAGTGGATTAAGCTTCTGAAAGTGAAGAAGAAGGGGCTTACAGTGGCGTTCAGGAGGGGGCGTGACGAAAACGGCGGCGTTGTTGTTGTTGTCTTTGATCGGCGAGGGGGGGATTAGAATCTGGTCGGTGTTGGAGAGAGTGAGCTTCATGGGGGAATCGGAATTTCTATGGATTGAAACGCAGGAACCCATTGATTAGCTTCTGGGTATCTCTGGATCAAGTTGAAGGCAGTGTGATCATGGGGGACCGAGAATGAAACAAGGAAGAAAATGGAGTTTTAGAGAGAGAGAGAGAGAAGTGGGAGGAAAAAAGGAGGAGGACGTTTCTTAGGCGTAATGCCGAGGGAAGTGGAAAAGTTGCAATGGAGAGAGAGAGAGATTACAGTAATTTGTGGGTTTATTATTACTTTTTATTTATAACATGAGGTGGATATTCTACTTAAATACTTTTCTTTTTAATCAAATAAATGTGTCTTAACTAGTCGAACTATATACTAAAGCGAGTATAGCTCCACAGTAACTGACATATATCTCCAATCAAGATGTTGTAAGTTCGATCCCTACCTCTACATGTTGTACTCAATAAAAAAAATAGTCGAATTATGTTTAGATGGACTATTTGTGTGATTAAGACAACTATGTTTGAAATGAGTTGAAGCAAAAAATTAATAATGGAATGTTTTTGTTTTTCGTCGAGGAAGATAGAAATGTCATGTTTAAATATTGTTTTGTTCCGTGTATTCTCGACTTTGTTTCATTTTGATTAATGTACTTTTAAAATATCTATTTTTGTCTATTCACGTTTCTTGAAAGATGGAAAGGAAAAGAAAGGAAGAAAATGTCCTCTCTTTATAAGTCAGAAAGAGTACACTAAAGTATATTGTATTAAGAGTTTTCATTACAAATATTGACCAAATTGGTCCATTTTTAAAAGGATGGGAGTACCAAAACAAAAGTTTTGCAAGTACAATGACTAAAATTGAAATCACAAGGATCAAATTAATGAACCAAAGAGAAAAATACCGGAACCAAAATATTTACACTAAATTTTATTAATATTAATATTATAGAAAATGAAACTTTCTTTGTAGGAAAAAAAAACTCAAATTGGGAATATATATCGGTAATTTACACGTCAACGTTAGCATAACTTAACATTTAAGACATCTTGCTCCTTCCCTAAAGTTAGAGGCTCAGTCCCTCGTCCCCATATTTGTTGTATTAACAAAACGTATCATAGTTCCAATTGTACCCCTGATTTGAGATAACCCATAAAAAAGAAAATTTTGAAAGTTGATTCTTTAAAAACATCGATTCATTTCAAGTGAGCTGCTTTTTCAAAATTACAAAATTATCCTCATTCACTCAATTGGTTTCATAGTGTTTAAGGCAACCAAACAAACTTGTGACTAAAAACGCTTGAAAAAAATATTTAACTAAAAGTACTTCTATTAAAAGTGTTTTAAGAGTCTAAACGAACCTAGTTCATAACATAGTTCAGCAGTAATTAACATATATATCCAATTAAGAGGCTGTGAATTCAATTTCTCATCCAATATATTATACTAATAAAAAAAGTGTTTTAAGAAAAAAAAAATTTCCTTAAAAAAAATACACTTATCCTTACATAATTGGAAAGGTTAGATCCTATCCTTTTATCCGGTTGATTTGCCTTTCTCATTTTCTTACCAAAAACATGTCCATTTTGTTGCCTTTGTTGAACCCATAATTCATTTTTGTACATTTGATCTAAAAACAGCAATGACAGCCAAAAATTAAGCATATAAATAGCATTTGTAATTATAAGATAATGAATAGTTTAATTATAACTTATTAAGCAATAAATATTTAACTCTAAGTGTAATGGTAACCATCTCTATAATTTACAAATGATTCGTACAATTTCACCTAATATATAAATTCAAACGACCAGTCAAAGTAAGAAGAGGCTCTCGAAATTCTTATTGTAAATTACAAGGTTTGAATGAATCTATCAACATATATTTAGAAATCTTAAAAGTCAAATCCACTTAGCGTAGATTCCAAAGTAAATCTATTATATGAGTCTACAAAATTGATGGTATATAATTGAATTATATTATTTAGTAATACATTAAATTATGTTAAACATTTTTCTTGAGTACAAAAGGGTCATTTTGACAAATTCTTTTTTTTTTTTGACAAATTCTAATCCTTTAAAGTTTGATTTAGAATTTAAATCCTTCACATCCCAAATATACTAAAAACAAATAAAAATCAATTTTTTAAAAAGAAAAATCCTTTTTTTCCCCAAGAAAGTGACCTTAAAGCTAGGTCTTAAGGAAAATTCCCAACAAAGTTAGGACTTCTTCTTCTTCTTTTTTTCTTTTTAGTTCTAAATTATTCCATGTGGGATTTATTGTATATATATCTTTGAGATAATTTTAAAGAGGAGAAAAAAAACCCAACAAATAGCTAAATTCATTTGTTTAATTATAAATTTTAATAAAAATAATAATTTTTATATATTAATTAATGTTATTTTAAACTTGAGAAAGTTTTAATTTCTTATCTTTATTTTTAGTCATGAGCATCGATTGACGAAATTCATACCCAACACTTATTTCTTAAAATTTAGATGAACTGACAAATTTAGATATCGATTAGATAAATTAAAAATGAATGAATAAAAAATTGAAATAAATCAAATTTAAGAGATGATGGGACTGGTAATTGGATTGAAAATTCCCTATGAGTTAATGGTCTACATAATCTATCTAAAATATAAGCATAATTTAAAATCCAACGTGATATCAAGATACATTAATGCTTAGAGACTAAATAGACCTAATACACGAGAGGACAAAAGGAGTAATTTAACAAAATAAAAATAAAATAATCATAAAGTCCAAGAGGGGGGCATGCCCACTTTGCTTCCTTTGATTTTATTTTAGGGTAAGGTCAACATCTAAGCCTTGAATTGGAGCATGCAAGAGGCTATATTTAAGCCACATGATCACAACATTATATTAAATTAATTTAAGGAAAAAAAATTTGATGAATAGTGTGACAATTAATTCTCTACATGTAGGTGTTTGATTTGACAAAAATGTAAAATTGAAAATTAGATGCTAATTGAGATTACATTAAAATAATGTCCAAAAAAAAATTCATTAAAAATCAAATAAGACACATTTTCAATCCATTGAATATGACTCCTTTTTATTTATATAAATATAGGGTTTTATCTCTAATTTCGATAAGGCAATATTGTTTTATGCAATTATTATATTTATGAAAGTGACTATTTCTTATTTGTAGAAAATTATTTTATATTTATTATTTCTAAAGTATACTTTATTTATTAAATTTTTGTCAGTATATTGATATCTATAATATGGGGAAAAAGTTAATAAAATATAAACAAATATCATTAATAAATATAATGTTAATATTAATAATTTTGAACTTATTTAAAAAGAGCAAGACTTAATTTTGTTAATTTAAAAATTTGTTACGAATTTTTTTTATTGATATTTTCATTAAAATTGAGAACCCAACATTTAAAATATTGATTCTAATCATGTTTCTAGTGATATGCCATGAGGAAAAAATAAAATCAAAATTATTTGTTTATGAGATGAAAATCATTTATCTCTAATTAAAAGATAAAAGATAAATTAAAAATAAGAAAATAACTTTTGAAAAATGTTTGGAAAGTAATTTAGGTAAAATGAGTTATGAATATTTCAAATCAGATCAAACCCATTTTTATATTATTAAACTCCAATAATTGATGTAAAAAAAAAACTCCAATAATTGAATATTATACGAATCCAAAATTATTGAGGGTTGTAACGAAAATGAAATTGATGAACAGAAAAATCATTCAATAAAAATTGTCAAACTCAACTTTTTCTTTCAGCCCACTAGTCTCAACTTCATCACAAGAGACAATATGAATATTGGAATTGATCCTGGATTTTTTCTTAGGCTACTTATAATATATATATATATATATATATATATATTTTGTTCAATGGGCTTGACTATTCGAATCTCGAACTTTTTGATGAAAAAATTATGTATTAATTAATCAGTTGAGTTATATTTATATTTAGGTTAACACTCTAAGTCATAGGTGTACAAAAATTAAATTTTAGATTTAAATTTTGTTGACATATTTTGAAATCATGGTAACTTAAACTAGAGACGAATGAGATTATTTCTTCTCAACTAAAAACCTTTCAGTTTTCTTAAAAACTTGAGACTCAGGATTGTTTGATAACCAATTCAATTTTCTGTTTTTTGTTTTTCATTTTGAAATTCTAGGTAAATTTCAAAAAAAAAAATGGTTTTCAAGAATAGGTTTTTGTTTTTCAAAATCTCATTTCTTCTTCTAATACTCAACTTTTTTTTTCTTTCTTGTATTTATCTCTAAAAATTTTATTTTTTACTCTAATTATTTTATTTCTAAATTTCTCTCTACAAAATGTATTTTTTTTTATCTTTAAAATTTTCATATTTTGAATCGTTATTTGTCTCTCTTCAACATTTTTTGTATTTTTGTTTTTTTTCTAACAAGTCAGTTTCATTTCTCTCGCTAAACAATTAATATTTTTTCTAACTTTTTTATCTTGAAAATCTCATATTTTATAACTTTTCTGTCTCTCAATAATCTATTTTTTTTCTAAAAATTATATTTTATTTTCTCGTTCAATTTTCACTATAACTTTTATTTATCTTTGTTTTTATTTATTTTATATAAAAATTATATTTTGAATATTGTTTTTATCTCTAAATTTATTTCCACTATAATTTTTCTCTTTCTTTATAATTTTTTTTTAACATATCTTTTCCTCTCGACTTTATTTTTTTCTCCAAAACTTTTCTCTTTCTTTATAATTTTTTTTTTAACATATCTTTTCCTCTCGACTTTATTTTTTTCTCCAAAATTTTTCTCTTTTTGTCTTTAATTTTTCTCAACCTATTTTTTTTCTAAATATTTTTATTTATCTCTCTAAAATCTATCTTCCAAAAGTTTATTTACATCTCATGTTTCTACATCAGGGGAAGACAAAGATTTCCACAGGATTGGGTCCCAAAAATAGAAAACGCATGTTCCGACCCGTCCTCGATTCCATTTTTTAAATAATTAATATATTTTTATTACACTTTTTTTATTTAAATTATAAAAATAATTAAAAACAATTATAAAACCCATAATTTTTCTCGAGAACATCTCTCGGACCCAAGAATGAGGTGGAGACGGAGACTAAAAATTTACACGAGCCCGATAATGGGGGAGAGCATCCTCACTTGCACCCACACCATCTCTACTCTATATAAAATTTTCTCTCTCTAATATGTATTTTCAATTTTCTAACTTTTTAAAAACAAAAAACAAAAAATTGTTACCAAACATGTTTTTGTTTTTGTTTTTTAAAAACAAGAAACAAAAATGGTTATCAAACATATATGGTTTTTGTTTTTTTTAAAAGAGAAAACCAAAAATCAAAAACTAAAATGGTTATCAAACAGCGGACCCTTGATTATTCAACAAAACCCTTTGAGATAAACTATCTCAAATTTAGATTGGAAACCTTCCATATTTTTCCTCTTTTTATTTTTTTTTTCACAATCAAAGGTGGAAATGAAAGGTGGAAGTCATAACATATAAATGAGGGGAAAACAACAATGCAGAAGTTCGAACACAAAACCTCCCACTCTTATATCATGTTAAGGATGAATAAACCACCACTCAATCCAAAAACTTTTAAGTTGAGTGATGGTTTATCCATCCTTAACAAAAAGAATCTGTTTAATCCTAAACTTATCAGACGAGTGGTAACCATTCAAACTTGAACGTGTTCTCGTACAGTTTTTGTCTTGAAACTAGAAACATCTTGTCACTTAGAAAGATACTATTTTAGAGGTATGTTTTTAGTAGAATGTATATTTTTCAACAATTGTTTAAAAATGAAAATTTATGGCTCTTTTCAATACTTGTGTTATTTTTAGTTTTTAGTTTGAAATAATTATGGTTGTTTAGGACAATATGATAACTTCTTGTTTCTCATTTTTCGTTTTCTATTTTCTATTTTTTGTTTCTAATTTTAAAACAAGGATACATTTAGTAACCATTTCTGTTTTTATTCTTTTCAAAAAAGAAATAAAAACAAAAATATGTATGATAATTGTTTCTTGTTTCCTGTTTTTATTTTTAATTTTTTATTACAACTATGAGGTGGAGATTCGAACCCACGATTTCTTTATCAAAGATATATGTTTTAATTCGGATTTGCTTATTTTTATTTTGGTTAAATAAAATTGAGTAGATATAATATACAGTCGAGAATAATATAATTAATTCAAAAAATATATAATTTGCAATATAAAAATATAAATTATTAGTTTTAAATGAAAAATAAATTTTCAAAAATATTTTTAATTCTGCGAGGGGGTTCTGTTTCAAATGTAATCAATTGTGATGTTGTTCCTATCTAATTTAGTTCATTTTCCCTCAAAAATTTTATAATTTAATAAATATATATATATATTTTTTTAAGAAAATATAATAGATTTTTTTAAGGAATAATAGCTCTTAAATAAAGAATACATTTCCAAAACATTTTTAATTTAATAAATAGAAAATTAAATGAAAAGGTTATCAAACGGATCTTTAACGACCATTTTGATATTAGCTTCGTTGTTTGGTTTCTTTAACAAGAAAAGACATGTTTATATTACCATAATTTAATTCTATTAGTATTATTAAAGTTTTAAAAAAATTCTTAAAAACAAAATTTTAGTTTTTTTTTTTAAAGTAGTTTAAGAAATCATATATTCTTGTTGTGAAAACATGGCCAGGACTTCAAAAGGCGTATTTCAATAGTGAAAAGTTCAAATAAATATTTTTGTCCTTTTTTTAATAAAGGGACTAAAATAATTTGTTATTGAATAAGTATACTTTAATAGAATATAGAAGTTTTTTTTTTTTTTTATAGAGAATATAGAAGATTAATTAAAAGCAAACTCATTATCAAACACATAATAAAACATGCGTAGAAGATTAAATTAATGGATAAATATAAATAATAGGGGGATATAATATATATGTCGGCAAGGTTTGACACTATGGTGTGTTCCTTAGTGGAAAATATCTTTCATATGCTCCAAAATCATCTTAATTATTAAAAGAAAAAGAAAAAAAAAACCCTATTTTCTTTTAAAGTGAAATTTCATCAACCTTATCTAATGTATTCTAATTATGATTTTAGTTAGTCTAACGAGATCCGAATGAGAATTCAAACTTCCAATCTTTTAATCAACAATATATCTTAACTAATTGAGTTATATTCAAATTAGCGACTTTGTAATAGGTGTCTTTTTTTTAAGGTAAAAAACATGTAGGGTGTGGATTCGAATTTCTTAGGTTGATAATCTTAACTTCTAACCATTCTTCCTTATTTTTAAAAATGAGATATTAGTATCAAATGATTGATTTATGTTAGCTATTTTTAAATCTCTCAAAATTTATCGAAACTTTTTCAAATACCCAAAAAGGAACATATCGAGAGTTTTCTAGCCTTTAATATAAAATTGATATATTGGGTTTTTTTCAAACTAATGATCAAAGGAGATCGATCTTATGAAATTATGCACCCTGAATATTTTATAGCTTGTTTAGAAAGTTTCATATTCTTAAACTATATAATGAGCCATTGCTAGAAGGAATTATGCATTCCAAATATGCGAGAGGGTAGCACGCAGTTTGAGACGTTCTTAGAGAGGATCGCTGAAGAGCATTGGAGCTAAAATAGTTGTGTAGTGAGTGTTGGGATAAACACTTAAATTTATGAACCAATTATCTCCTCTTGTGTGAACCTAATAGAAAATAGCAAGTAAAAATAATAATCCAAACAAACACAGGACACTTTTATTGTCTCTACTTTTTCACTTTTATTGTATGTACATCCTGTAGTTTAGAAAGAAAATTTAAGGATACTTACATGAACCTCCAAATTTTTCAACCATTAGTATCAAAGTAAAATCTTTTAAATTTTCCCAACATAATATTTTATCTGGAAATAAAAAAATATAACTTGAGCTATTGATTTTCCTAAAAAAAATCATGAAACTTATTTTAGACACCTCAAAATTCTTTAAAACTTTTTCAATTACCGAAAAGAAAAAAAAAAGGAAAAAGAAGTGATGGTTAAAGTCAATAAATGCGAGTAAATAAAGAAATAAATAAAAGGAGAAAAATGCGTGGGGAACACGTGGGTCAAGGGAGGCTTCGATTAAAAGTCCATAATGGGCGGCTACATTGAGGTCGGCCCATTTGTTTTTTTTTTTTTAATTACACAATAATCCAAGTTCCAACTCACACTTTATTATTCATTATAAATTTATCTAAAGATCATTAAATAAATTACTAAATAGATCATTAGAAATGAAATCTCTAACCAAAACAAATATAGCTCAACGATAATTGACATATATCTTCAACTAAGAAACTGTGAGTTCGAATCATCTCCCCAACAATTTGTACTAAAAAAAAGAAATAAAATCTCTAAAAAATAGTATTCCTAATTCTATGTAAAAAAAAATAAAACAGAGAGAGTTTTTAAATTTTGATTACAAAAGGAAGATTGTGATAACGAGAAAAATATGAGGATTTTTAGATTTGGTCCAATCCAAATATGAAAAAAAATAATAATAAAAATAAAAAACAAATCTAATCATTTAAATTTAAATGAAAATAAAATTCAAATGGAAAAAATATGAATCTCATTTTTTAGGTAAAAAAAAGAGACTTGACCTAAAAATTAGATATGGCCAACGATTAACTTAAGTGCCTTCCAAACAGCACAAAATAATCGTCTATTACACGGCTCACTAATTCTACCTCGAACCAATTTTCTCTACAAATATTTCTTAGCTTAATAAAAATGAAATTGGAAAATAAAAAGTTCAGAAGGAGGTGGAGATGTTCGTTGCTCCAACATTTCAACCAATCAAAATTCTTTTAACTATAAAGATAATTTGAAAGTTTTGAAAGTTTTTGTAAAAATAAAAGTAATAATAAAAAAACAGAGAGAGAGAAATTTATTATTAGGGTAATTAATTTATAAATAGCGAAATTGCAAATAGCTAAGGAAATTGGGATTCGTGACCCATCTTCTTTATTTTTTCTATTTATTTAAAAATTTCTTAATGTTTAAATGTAAAATTACTGCAGTATCTTTATGTTTCAAAATCAACCATCTCTCCCTCGTCTATAAAAAAAAATAAATTTCTTTTCAATCTTGGTTCCTTCTACAAATCTCTCACAATAATCCATTACAAACTTAAAAAATCTAACATTTAAACTTGAAAAATCAATTACGAATAGAAAGCAATCTAACTCAAATAAGTAATTAAAATTTTAATATAGACAAAATGAACAAAAAAAGTTGAAATTACAAAATGAAATATTAGATATTTAATTGTTTAATATGGAAATTCGAATGTACATAATTACATAAGATTTGTCTGAATTTAATTAAAAAAAATCAAGATTTCATAAATCTCGGATCAATATTGCATTAAATACCTGAGATTTAATTGACAATAAGAGGGCTAATAGGAGAGAGAAGACAAAAAAAAAATTGGGATGGTGTTGATCCAGTTAGGGATAGCACAAACC